>OZ025292.1:326341024-326640524 GCA_964019185.1 Maratus speculifer
TTCAATGTAAGACTATCACAGTTGAATTTTTAGCTTTCTCTTCATAACTTTATCGAGAAATATGTAATGTATACCACATGATTTCATTAAATGAATCACAATACAATTCAAACTTCTCATTTTCAATGTTTTATATATACTAGTGTTTATCAAATAGGTGGTTATTCTGAACAATCATTACTTAGTATATTCATGAAAAGTTTGTGTTGAACGGTTTTTAACTTAAATGGTGTGAGAGAAGGATATATTAGGACAGAAATTATTAAATATAGAGTCTTTAAAGTTTATATCCGTGTAAGAAATGGCATTTCAAGAAACAAAGTTGTGTCATATTTGAAAGAACTCTTTATATTCGAAACGCACACATGATCACGATCACATCACTGAAGAGTATAGAGAAGCTGTTTATGATGTATATAATTTGAATTTTCATTAACACAATATTATAACCGAAGTTTTTCGACAGTTTGAAAAATTATGATGTTCAACGTCTGCACACGTTAACACAGAATAAGATTAGCTTATGCCCTTTTGATGATAAGCGTTATTTGCAGGTAAGATGTATTAACATAACAAAATTTTCTTGGTAATTTTACTCGCAGGTTTCGAAACCACAAACATCTTATCATACTTCTCATTTTTAACACGCGACACTAACCATTGGGCCATTAAAGCCCGTAATTTAGTAACTTAAAATTAAGAAAGATCATCGAAAATGATTACTTCACACATGCAAAAATAATTTTTATTGTGACTTATCAGTTAAAAATCACGAAGAAAAGAAAAATATCACATATGTTTTGGATTACTTTGAGATTTTATGAGTCACTTCATCAGTTAAATAGACATAACCACTTCTTATGAATCACTACTTATGCTTAAATTTTGAAACACTTGCTTATATGAAATGTATTATATTTTAGTTTATCAGTGATAGTGCGATTACTTGTTAATAATTTTAATGTTATTAAAAAAATTTAAAAAAATCAAATGTGAATAATTAATTAAAAAAACACAAGTCACTATTAAAGGTTTGAACAAATTATTAAAATTATTTTACAAAACTTTTCAAATTATTTAAAAATGTTTCACTAATATTTAGTAATCGTCAAATTTTAATGTCGATAATCATTTATGTGAGTCAGGTTTTCTGTTTTAACTGTTAAGTTATCAGATTCCCCTTCAAGTACATCTCATTGATAAGTTTTAATCAACCAATCAACTATTTATTTACCCCAGCAACCAGCTATTTGTTTACCCTAGTAACCAAAAAGCTTTTGTCGACACATGAACAAAATTTTGATGATGCAAGACTCTTCATTTTCATTCGAAAAAACAATGACTTATGTAATAAATTTTTTCTTTACTTAAATGAAACCTTCACATGTGTATGGTAAAACTTGGAAAATTTCATTTAATGCACAAATTTAAAGTTAACAGACAAGGTCTTCACACATCTTTTAGTATTTTACTAACACTTTGCCAAATATCTTTAGAAAACAACAACAGAATTTTAAATAATTATTTTAATAAAAATTCTCTTTTGTAAGTGACATTATTAAACTAACTTGAAAAATTAACTTGGCAAAGCAAGTTTTCACTATTCCAACTAAGTAATATTCATAAGTTTTATATGATAAACAACCTGTTTGGTTATGTCCCAGCATGGCTTTATAAAATGTATCTAAAATAACCTTTAATATCAATGTTTAAAAATATGCGAATAATTCAGTTAGTCTTTTATAGATGATTATTTTCCCTTCTATTATTTAAAAGACATTTTAAAATAAAATTATTACTGATGCCAGTTTATCCCAGTGTTATGAAATGTGTATGCAAAACTTTTAATTCTAATTTTCACATTTTATTATTTCAAATTATTGTTTTCAAGTTGTACTAAAATTTGGAAAAAAATATTTAATTTTCATGCATAATTAAATTGAAATACTTTAATAATAAAGACACATTTAACATTGTATACTCACCTAATCCAACACTTTCACAAATACACGTCCGACTCGCTCCAAGGTTTAGGAAGAAATGAGAGATTCAAAGTCCTTATCAGAAAATGTTATCAGATAGTCTTATCTTAAGATAAGTGACGTCAGAGAACATATGTCATCAACTGGTCACGTGATGTATATCACATGACCAGTGCTTTGTTAATTAATCTTATTAATTAATTATTAAGTATTAAATTATTAATTATTAATTAATTAATTATTAAGTATTAAATTAAATTATTTAATATTATTAATTCTTTGTTATTAAAAAATAATAACTATTTTTAATAAGATTAATTATTTAAATAATTAATTATTAAATTAAATTATTTAATATTATTAATTAATCTTATTAAAAATAGTTATTATTTTTTAAATAATTAATTATTAAATTAAATTATTTAATATTATTAATTAATCTTATTAAAAATAGTTATTATTTTTTAATAACAAAGAATTAATAATATTAAATAATTTAATTTAATACTTAATAATTAATTAATTAATAATTAATAATTTAATACTTAATAATTAATTAATAAGATTAATTAACAAAGCACTGGTCATGTGATATACATCACGTGACCAGTTGATGACATATGTTCTCTGACGTCACTTATCTTAAGATAAGACTATCTGATAACATTTTCTGATAAGGACTTTGAATCTCTCATTTCTTCCTAAACCTTGGAGCGAGTCGGACGTGTATTTGTGAAAGTGTTGGATTAGGTGAGTATACAATGTTAAATGTGTCTTTATTATTAAAGTATTTCAATTTAATTATGCATGAAAATTAAATATTTTTTTCCAAATTTTAGTACAACTTGAAAACAATAATTTGAAATAATAAAATGTGAAAATTAGAATTAAAAGTTTTGCATACACATTTCATAACACTGGGATAAACTGGCATCAGTAATAATTTTATTTTAAAATGTCTTTTAAATAATAGAAGGGAAAATAATCATCTATAAAAGACTAACTGAATTATTCGCATATTTTTAAACATTGATATTAAAGGTTATTTTAGATACATTTTATAAAGCCATGCTGGGACATAACCAAACAGGTTGTTTATCATATAAAACTTATGAATATTACTTAGTTGGAATAGTGAAAACTTGCTTTGCCAAGTTAATTTTTCAAGTTAGTTTAATAATGTCACTTACAAAAGAGAATTTTTATTAAAATAATTATTTAAAATTCTGTTGTTGTTTTCTAAAGATATTTGGCAAAGTGTTAGTAAAATACTAAAAGATGTGTGAAGACCTTGTCTGTTAACTTTAAATTTGTGCATTAAATGAAATTTTCCAAGTTTTACCATACACATGTGAAGGTTTCATTTAAGTAAAGAAAAAATTTATTACATAAGTCATTGTTTTTTCGAATGAAAATGAAGAGTCTTGCATCATCAAAATTTTGTTCATGTGTCGACAAAAGCTTTTTGGTTACTAGGGTAAACAAATAGCTGGTTGCTGGGGTAAATAAATAGTTGATTGGTTGATTAAAACTTATCAATGAGATGTACTTGAAGGGGAATCTGATAACTTAACAGTTAAAACAGAAAACCTGACTCACATAAATGATTATCGACATTAAAATTTGACGATTACTAAATATTAGTGAAACATTTTTAAATAATTTGAAAAGTTTTGTAAAATAATTTTAATAATTTGTTCAAACCTTTAATAGTGACTTGTGTTTTTTTAATTAATTATTCACATTTGATTTTTTTAAATTTTTTTAATAACATTAAAATTATTAACAAGTAATCGCACTATCACTGATAAACTAAAATATAATACATTTCATATAAGCAAGTGTTTCAAAATTTAAGCATAAGTAGTGATTCATAAGAAGTGGTTATGTCTATTTAACTGATGAAGTGACTCATAAAATCTCAAAGTAATCCAAAACATATGTGATATTTTTCTTTTCTTCGTGATTTTTAACTGATAAGTCACAATAAAAATTATTTTTGCATGTGTGAAGTAATCATTTTCGATGATCTTTCTTAATTTTAAGTTACTAAATTACGGGCTTTAATGGCCCAATGGTTAGTGTCGCGTGTTAAAAATGAGAAGTATGATAAGATGTTTGTGGTTTCGAAACCTGCGAGTAAAATTACCAAGAAAATTTTGTTATGTTAATACATCTTACCTGCAAATAACGCTTATCATCAAAAGGGCATAAGCTAATCTTATTCTGTGTTAACGTGTGCAGACGTTGAACATCATAATTTTTCAAACTGTCGAAAAACTTCGGTTATAATATTGTGTTAATGAAAATTCAAATTATATACATCATAAACAGCTTCTCTATACTCTTCAGTGATGTGATCGTGATCATGTGTGCGTTTCGAATATAAAGAGTTCTTTCAAATATGACACAACTTTGTTTCTTGAAATGCCATTTCTTACACGGATATAAACTTTAAAGACTCTATATTTAATAATTTCTGTCCTAATATATCCTTCTCTCACACCATTTAAGTTAAAAACCGTTCAACACAAACTTTTCATGAATATACTAAGTAATGATTGTTCAGAATAACCACCTATTTGATAAACACTAGTATATATAAAACATTGAAAATGAGAAGTTTGAATTGTATTGTGATTCATTTAATGAAATCATGTGGTATACATTACATATTTCTCGATAAAGTTATGAAGAGAAAGCTAAAAATTCAACTGTGATAGTCTTACATTGAAAAAAATTTAAGAAGACATGCTTAAAAATCATTAAATTTGGTTACTAAGTACGTTGTAAGATGTGAGTGTAAAGAGTGCATGTCCATTATTTGATATTTAATACACAATTTTCTTTGTTGATTTGGAAACGCTTATAATCTTTTTGAAAACTTTAGTGTTATATTTTTACTAACACAGATGCGAATGATCAAAGGAAGAATTTTTATGAATGATTAAGTATTTCTTTTTATTATTGTGTGATTCATATATTTTTATATTTATTCATCTCTTAATTACAAGTTTGTTGTTGTTGTTTAATATTTTTAAATGGTGTTTTAATTTTTTACATAGTATAAATTTTATTTTCTTCAATATTTTTAATAAAATTTTACCTATTACAATTAAATGTTAGTATATTATATAAATAACTTTAAAAATGTGAAAGTTAAATCGCTTTGCGTTTGAATATATTTCTGTCAAGTAGTAAAGTTAACTTGTTTAAAATGAGTAAACTGCATCGAGTCAAATTCTTAAGAGTTAGTTTTTAAATTTGATATTTCAGAATAAAATATGTTTTTCTTAAAATATTCATGCTAAAAAGCAATAAAATTTTTTTAATGTTTTTAACTAATTAAAAAAATTAAATATCTATTATTTCTAAAACATCACAAGAAATTGTATCACGTGATGTGATAATAAATATATGAAAACTAGCATAGGATGCTTTAGTTGAAATTTGTATGAATTAAACGAACAGAATTAATACAACACATACGTATAGGTGTTAAATGTTAGTATAAAACTGATAATCATAAACGATATAAATTATATTTACATGATTAATTAATGGGAGCAATGTTTAGTGTGGTTTTTAAAAAATGAGAAGTTTGGTAATTAATTAAGATAATTCCAAGTCAGTGCTTATCTTATCAGCAGATAATGAGGGTCACGTGATCTCTAACGTCACTTATCACATGGTTCGGTAGATAAGCAGGTATGTTATCAGTCAGTCCTTGCGAGACCAACATACAAGGAGGTTGAATTTTCCTAGCCAGGTAAGATTTTCTTATGAATAAGTTTTTAATATTTAGAAGAACTGATTAAGAAAATTAATTAATGCGTTAAAAACCTTTTTAATGACCTTATGACTCATCAAATCATGTCTAAAGTTGTTAAGGATTAATTATGAAAAATAATTTCTGTTTTAAATTATTAAAGAACAGCTTTATGTCAAAAGTTTAAATTTATTTTCGTAAAGCAGGTATTCAAAAACTACCTAATCATACTCCGTTTTGTCAAATAGGGTTTTTTGAACCGCATTTCTCAACCAAAGTAGTACAACAAAGAGAGAAAAAGTATGATAGAAAAAAAAGGGGGGTGTTCCAATACATGCACTTGCTAAAATTTGATGTTATATGAAATGTTACTATATATATATATACCTTAGTATATATTTATGAAAACCTTTCGTTAAAAATGTTTACTGGTTCTTGTTTCTGAGTGTACACTTAGTTATTCATGATAAGTCATCTAAGAAATATTCCCCAAGTAAATTATCCCCAAGTATGAGTACATTTTAAAATGAACCCTTCGTTTATATTTTTAAACACTTAATTTTATAATAGTTTTAGTTATGTGATCGTTTAAATAAAAGGTTAGTTTAAATCTTCAAATAGTTAAATCCTAAATGAATGTGACACATTCATTATTTTACTAATAAAGTAAATGAATATATAAATATTTAAGTTTTATTTAAAGTTAATCTGTGAGAAAAGAAAAAAAACTTCCAATTTGATATTAATTTAAAATCTGAATTAATAAAATCATTATTGCGACCCAATTGGCATCTTCATTAGTTAATCAAAGTTAAAATATAACGTCGATTGAATTGAAGACTCTGGGGTAAAACCTTATCTAAGATAAGAATGAATCATGCTTTTACTCATTCGCATGCGATAAGTAGGTAAATCCGTATTGCATGAACACAGGTGATTTGAATACTATACGATGAAAATTAATATGTACTAAACTAATAAAATAAGTTTGTTACCTAAAACGAAATGCTTAGATTTAAATATTTTTATAATATTAAATAACAATCAAATAGTAAAGTTTCGTTCTCTAAAGCGCATTTATTTTTTCATAATATTCACGAAAATTGTTCAGTTTGTTATTCTAGTTTAAAAATACTGCTAGTTAATTCTATGTATATATATATATGTGTGTTATGAATGTATTTATTTTTTAGTGCCATTTTTTAAACTGTCTTCTAACCTTTACTTAAAATAGAGTCACACTCATAATAAGCTTCAATTGCCCTCATTAATAAATTTCTCATAAAATTTTTAATTCCTATTTTTATCTATCGAAAAAGGAACCCAATTAAATTGAATTGTCTTTTTTCCTTTAATTAATCATTTCTTAAATTAAATGTGACTAAATTTTCCACTCGAAAACAATCTAAGTCGCTTCATAAGACACCCCTTAAAAATAAAGTACCACCATTAAAATTTATTCATTATCCAAAAATAACATCCTCAAACCGGGATCATCAAAAAATAATCTAACTAAATAAATAAATTAATAAAATTAAATTTTCCATTGCTCGAAGATAATCAAGGACTTTGAACAGTTAGGTCGACGAGCGTAAATAAATGTTAGTACGTAAAATTCAATTTTGAAACATATTTTTCATTCAAATTTTAAAGTTATTTTTTAACTATTCTAAAATATCAAGTGTATAACATAATTCACTAAAAATAATACTCGAAATAATTCTAAAGTTCCTTCATTAAATTAATATTTAAAATTATTATTCCCAAATTCCCATTACAAGCATGTGTTATTTCATTCATACATATATACAACACATGCACATACGTACAACATACGACACACACATACACACATACAATACATACAACACACGCACATGCATACAACACACACATACATGCATACAACACACAAACATACATTCACACACATACATGCATACAACACACACACATATATACACATACATACAACACACACAAAATAATAATAATAATCATTTCAATTAAATTTTCACCAAGGTTCGAAGGAAACCACATATTCCAAACCGTTAGGGCGACGAGTGCGATTCAATGCTAGCACATAAAATCCCATTTTGAAACATATTTTTTCATTCAAATTTTAAAGTTATTTTTTAACTATTCTAAAATATCAAGTGTATAACACAGTTGACTAAAAATAGTACTCGAAATAATTTTAAAGTTCCTTCATTAAATAAATATTCAAAATTATTATTCCCATTACCAGCATGTGTTATTTATGATAATGGTGGATAAAAGTGGTGGAAGTCATTCTAAGAAATTCTAAACCAATATTCATACATGATTTAAAGAAAACTATAAACTCCGTACGGTTAGGTCGACGAGCGCGCGTCAATCTCATTGCAAAAAAATTAAAGTCCCCCTATTAAACACTTATATCCGCAAAATATCCTTCGTGAATGATTAGTCTAAAATAATAATTTCCCCCAAAATACCCGCTTAACTCATCTTGTAAGAACACAGTGGGAAAAAAAAAAAATCAATCTCCCCAAATTTCCACTTAAAATCGAAAAAATAAACTCTTAAATTACACCAAACTGAAAATTTTTAAGTCGCCACATTAAAATTGAAAACCACTCGTACAATAGTACTGAAAAAAAAACATTCTATGTCCCCAAATACCCGCTTAACCCATTATCTAAAACACGGTGAAAAAAAAAAAAAAAAAAATCAATCTCCCCAAAATTTCTGCTTAAAATCAAAAAATAAACTCTTAAATTACACCAAACTGAAAATTTTTAAGTCACCACATTAAAATTAAAAACTACTCGTACAATAGTACAGAAAAAAACATTCTGTGTCCCCAAAATATCCGCTTAACCCCTTATTAAAAACACGGTGAAAAAAAAAAAAAAAAATCAATCTCCCCAAAATTTCCGCTTCAAATCAAAAAATAAATCCTTAAACTAAAGTTCACCGAAAAATTCCCTTCATTATTTTTTACTCATTATTTTTAATTATCATTTTTAATTATTACCTTCATTATTTTTACTCAATATTTTTAATTACTTTTTTATTAATTACTAATTATCGTTAATTGCTGTTATTCACTTCTTAAATTCCACTACGTACTACACTTGACTAAAAAATACCGCTCGAAAAATTCCCTTCATTATTTTTCACTTATTATTTTTAATTACCTTTTAATTAATTACTATTTTTAATTTAATATGAATCATTCATCTCTTAATCAACAGTCAAAAGAACCGCTCGTATTGTAGTATACTTAAAAAATTTATCCCCCTTTTACCCCTCTCTTATAGCATAAAATATTCAAATTTCACGAAAAAAAATTTAATCCCCCCCCCTTTTAACCCCTTCTCTTATAAGACGATGCCAGGAGGAGGATTGAAGAGGAGGATTGAGGAGGAGGAGGATTGAGGAGGAGGAGGATTGAGGAGGAGGGCTGTGGAGGAGGATTGAGGAGGAGGATCCCACCACCACCACCGATCCTCAATCCTCCTCCTGAGGCCGGACCGCCACCGCTTTGCAATAATTCTTTCGTTAATAACTCCAGCAATTTATCTACTGTTAACCAAAATGCTGTTGTCAATCTTTCTAATGTCGCTTTAAGTAATAATCAGATTAATGCTCTCAAATTAAACAACAATTTCTCTGTAACTGCCACTCCTTCTTTACCCTAGCTCTCTGAGTCTTGCACTGATGAAGAATCTCGATAGTAGATTCGAAACAGTTGTTTGCTATATTTTCATACTTTATTTGTGCATTTATATTCGTTGGTTTTCTATCTTTAAAAATTTTTGCACAAAGGCTTTATTTGCTATTTTAATAGAAATTTAACCCTAAAATGAAACAACAATGAAAAGTATCACAAATTACGACTTTGGAAAAACACACACACACAAAATTACAACCAAGGGTGTTAATAAACTAATTTTAATTTTATAAAACATGTACTATTTTATAGAATTTAAATGACAGCTGAAATCAATTAAAAATATCTAAACATTTTTTATATGCAAAATATATTACCAGATTTGACTGATGGATATAGGATTTAGATAGTACAGACACGAGACTGCCGTATGATTTCACATACCTAAAATTGAAAAAATGAAAATATTGAGGTTACTCCTGTATGAATTGAAAAAAAAAAAAAAAAAAAGAAAGAAAGAAAGAATAAAAGAAAGAAAGATAAGAAAACAGAAACAGTAAAACACATCTATTAAAGATTCAAACATAATCATTTTCATGGTCTTCAAATGATGTGAAACACAAATACACTCACTTCCAAAAGTTAAGCACGGAGAGGAAAATGCTAATTTCCTGAAGCCAATCAGAATTGAAGAGGATGCAAATCACTCTAGAGGTAGATAGAAGTATGCAAATATGTTAGGTAACAGCCAATCGCCCTTTCATGTCAAGAAATATGCAAAAAGAGCAGTCTTATAAGAAGACAGCTTTATGAAGGGTTACAGAAGTTGATACTAAGTGCTGATAGAAGGTATTTAAGACTTTCTTACAATTTGTTTTGAAGACACAAGTGTTTCTATGACTTCCAGAATATGAATGGAAGAATCCAACACGAAATTACCTTCGTTAAATATGAAATGACTTCACTAACATGTGGAACATCGCCTTTCATTACAACATCACTTTCAGCTTCATCATCTTCTTGCTCACTGCAATTTTTATTCGTTACAGCATGAAGGATATCCTAATTTTTTATGACCTCTGAAATTGGTCCGCTGTTGTCAATTTATATCCAGTCATTTACAAGAGCGTGCGAAGAGAAAACTGCGACCGTTCCAAATTTTATTTTTATGGGCCCTTTTAAACTCAAAATTTATCCTAAAATTAATATATTTTTTTTCTTTTTCTTTTTTCGGGGGAATATACTTTTGCCCGCGTTAAATGCAAATTCGCGGTATATCGGACCGCGTTATTTCAGGCTTCTACTGTACTTAAATTTAGTCCGCAACTAAATACAGCTAACCCCAAAAAATCCATAATCAGTTTGAATATCATTCCCAAACATCTCCAGCAATATGGATGTGCATATTACGTTTATATAATTATGTATGAGATGGATAATAAAATGCAAAAAATGAAAGTAAGTTCAAAGTTAGCAAACTTTATAATATAGGGTCAGGTGGTGGTAATTATGACCAGGAGGTAAAATTGTGACCACCACCATAATGGAGAAAACTGTGTATGGTAAATTTTTCTTTCACGCATAGATATTAACCTTATAATATATTTTTCATTTTATACATTCTTTATCAATGGTGTTCTCGCTGACATTTGACCAACGTTAGTAATTTGGCGAATTAAAAATAAAAAACATTCGCCAAATGTAAAAGTATTAGCAAAATAGATTCGCCGTGTAGCACAAAAAAAAATATTTTAAATATTTTATGTATCCCCTTTTTTCAATATGTTCTGAAATAAACTGAGTTTTTATAACTGCGACAACAATTGTTATTAATTTAATTTCAACTATCCGCTACATATATATAACAATTATGATATATGCATATGTATGAAAAACGAAAAAGAAAAGAAAGAAAAAATCAAGCACTAGCAATTTGGTGAATCTAATCGCTTGTTTGCTCGCCAAATGAAGAATTTAGTCGCAATTTGGCGCAATTTGAGCGACAGCGAAAACCCTGTTTATCACTAGTCTAAAGCATTTTTGAGATCCAAGTAGAAAATTTGTACAAAGTCTACTAAAATTTTTGATAAACGGATTTCTCAGTTTGGTGTTCTAATGGTACTTAGAACATCGTAATTATCCCCAAACAAACATGTGTAGGCAAGTATACAGAAGACATAAAGTGATCATGATTTCCCCACTAGTAGTTTTAATTACCCCTAACTTTTGTGATTGGGAGTTTTTGATGAGGTAAGTATAACCACCCTTTTAACTTAATAAAAAGGGGGCTATGAGAATTAAAACTTTTAAAAAGTGCTCTTAACGGATCAAAATTACTTCCATATGTACTAAAAACACCACTTTTCCAAATAGAAGAAAATTAAAAAAAATAACAATGGTGAAAATGTATAAATTGGTCTTAATTACCCCTCCCGACCCTACCAAAAACATATTAATCTGAAAAATCTCATTGTTAGTTTAAGATACATAATTTACTCAGTAACTAAATACAGTTATCGCCGCAAACACATAATCAGTTTGAATATTATTTACAAAACTCCTCTAGCAATGGACGTGCATATTAAATTTCTGAAATCATATATGAGCTGGATAATAAAATGCATAAGATAAAAGCAAAGTTCAAAATTAGCAAATTTTCAAAGGAGTGTTGAAGGCAATGGAGTGTATGATACATGTGTTCAAGGTTAAATTCCCTATCAGACACCTACAAAACATAACACAAGACTACATTATGATTCATGTGCAGGGTTGGCAAGTTTTTGACATGCGACAGTTTTTGACGGTTTTAACCATGGTTTAAACCGTCATGTCAAAAACCTCCTTGTCAAAAATGGCTAAAACTGTCAAAAACCTAAATTTATATGTAAATAAAAATATTTATTTACATATATATATCTACCTATATTTATATTTAATAAGTAAAATTTTGCTTTTAATAAGGAAAATGTTTTTAAATATGTTGTAGGAAAAATAAATTTAAATTTTAAAAACATATTTTGAATAGTAAACAAAATCTCAGACTTTGGCAAACTTATCTTTTGTAATATTATTTATTAAATTTTAATGTGTTATTCAAAATATGCAGGGATTACATTATGAAGAAATTTATTTATAACCAAACTTAGTGTATCGTTTAAAATAATATAAAAGATTATTCAAGTTCCGTAATTAATTAGAAACAGAAAATTGCTCAAAACTGGTTATGTGCTACCGTATGATACGTGGGACAAATGAATTGCATTGTTGAACTAAATTTCTACTTTGATAATTTCATTTGGATTGATTTAGATTCTCGTCTTACCTTGCTTTCAAAATAAGCATTATTTGTATTCTTAATACTATTAGTGTGTGTGTTGTGGGACGGGGTAGAGATAAAAATGGTTTATAATGTGTAATAATCATACATATAATAAATTATATGCATTATATTTAAATTCAAATTAACCTATTAGATATTATGTATACAATCAGGTGTGTGAGAAGGGGGGGGGGGGGGCAGTTGCCCCATGCACGGAAATTTAGGGGGCACTATCCAAATTTATACAACAAACGTTATTTTTTGGCCTGTCACAAGAAAAAGTTGGGTAGAGGGGCACCAAATTCTAACTTTGCCCCTGTCACAATTTTCTCTTTACACGCTTCTGTATATAATGTGTATAGCATTTAAAAAAAAATTAAACACAAGTATCAAGTTTTACACTTTTGAAAATCCTGCATTTATAACACTTAACTTGTTAACACTTGTAAATACTAACTATGACAAAATGCATACTAAATAACTTTAGATTTTTTAAAATATTAAAATAATAAATAAACGAGATATTTAAACATAATTTTTGTGCAAATATTTCTGCATGCCCATTTCAAGATAAATTTCTGAGATTTGAAATCTATCATTTTTACCTTAATTTTTATTAATTAGAAATATTTAAAAACCTGCTAATTACCCACAATATAATTA
Source organism: Maratus speculifer (assembly GCA_964019185.1). Taxonomy (NCBI): domain Eukaryota; kingdom Metazoa; phylum Arthropoda; class Arachnida; order Araneae; family Salticidae; genus Maratus; species Maratus speculifer. The sequence continues at coordinate 326,354,416 of OZ025292.1, forward strand.
AATTTCAGCATAATGTATGCCAACTGTTGCTAATTTAAAAATTTAACAACAAACTCTAGTGCATCACAGCAGATTGTAACTCTATGGGTTTTCGACAGGTTTTTGACGGTTTAATCCGGTTTAAACCGTCGTCATGTCAAAAAACATTTTTTGACGTCAAAAACCCAACCCTGTTCATGTGCAAACATTTACATTTATGATAACATTATCTTTGAACACTTTATAATGATAATGGATTGTTAAGGTCCACGCACATAGCACTAACTTCTTGCGCTATCTTTGATCTTTCGTATCGGCGCTTTGATGTATAAATTGCACTTCTAGTGCACTGAATCTGAACTTCAAGAGAGGAATATCAGTTGACAGCTTTACAACTGAAGATGGAGTAGATAAAAGTTCCCCTTCCTTTGTCAATTTGGTAGGGTTAGTCCCTCAAAAATCATTTAACGAGGTTTCACCCTTGTTCCGTTCGAAAACAATGATTGATTGCTCTTTTAGTGTAATAAAAACTAGTGCTGTTCGCTCTCATATCATGCCTATCTAATTGGCAGAGACAGCTCTTATCTTTACTAGGATAGCTTTATCGCGGGTTTAGGTCGACGGAGATTACTGATGTCATGAATTCTGTCCTAAGTCCCGCCTTATGATACCAAACTACTGACTAGAAAAAAAAAAAAAAAAACCCGGATGATTATGTTAAGTCTATGGGGGCGTTCCTTTCAAATATCGCTCAAATTCCTTCACTCAAATATCATTCTTTCGCGCAAATTTTAATATTTTGACGTGCTTTTTTTTTTGGGGGGGGGGGGCATAGAATAGCTGAGGACGATCCACAACCGGGCTAGATTTTACTTTTTCGATTTTGATTTCAGATTTAAAAAAAAAAAAAAATAAATAAAAAACTAACTTTTAGAACCGGTTTGAACCGGTTACGAAACGGAAATTATCTTAATATATAAAGATTATAACCAAAATCGAAAAAGTAAAAACTAGCGCGGTTGTTTATCGTCCTCAGCTATAGGGCCGAAACTAGAGGGGGCAGAGGGGGCACGTGACCCGGGCGCCAAATTAAGATTTTCTTTGGTGTATTTGTCATAAAGAATGCATATATGTGGGGGGGCGCCCAAATCCATGTGTGCCCCGGGTGCAAAAAAGGCTAGTTTCGGCGCCAAAGGACACGAGGTATATCGTCATCACTAATCGACCTACTTCTCGTTGGTGTTGCAATTCCCACCGGAAAATTTTCTTTTATTTTTTTTTGTGGAATGTCTACCATCTTATAAAACAATAATAACTATTCAGAATTACTGGTGAGGATTTGGAATTCTCCAATAAAAGAAATCAACGGCAACCAGGGTTGCCGGCTTTTAGCCGGGCCAAGAAAAGCCGGCTGGCTTTTTTTGTTTTTATCCACTCTAAAAAAGCTGGCTAAAATTGAAAAAAGCCGGCTTTTTTTTACAGTGTTAATTTGTATCGAATCCATATTAAATTTGGATTGATTTATTTTTAATACATTTTTAATTATTTACTACTAAAAAAGTTATAAGTTTCTATTTAATTTTTCAAAGAAATAAGTCTTTATAAACTCTAGAAGCCAATTGTAAAGGCATTATGTCTGACAAATATGAATCATGGAAAAAAGAAAATATACTCAAGAAATTTGTTTTAAACTTCTATATTTCATAGTTCTACTTATATTACACATTCTTAAGAATTATATTTAATTGAATTATGACAAAATGAAACACATCAAAGCATTCATGGAAACATTCTTACAGGTCTATATGTAAAGATTAAGTCATAAAATGAACAATGTTGAAAGAGAAATAAGGAAGGATTCAGTATTTGAGGAAAGTTTAATACATAATTACATAAAATTAAACAACAACAAAAAATGTTCTAATAAAATTTGTTGAATTAAAATTTTGAATAGCTCTTTGTTAATAGTGCATATATGCCCACTTGCATTATATTCATGCATATGCTAATTGAGAATAAATTGTGAATATATTATGAAAAAATGCATAACTCGAAATACTATTTTCAATAGCGAGAAATGGTGTTTTTTTATATGTATGATTTTAAATGTTTATAGGGAATAAAACATGACATTTTAATAACTCTTAAAATTAGTTAAGTAATAAAACAAATAACCAAGTAACCATAGTCCTCTTTAATTTTATAAAGCAGTAAAAATGGAAAAACAAGGGTAGGATTAAAGGTCAATGTAAATCAGAAAAAGCACTTAGTATGGCCATTTTATAATTTAGCTGACATATTTGAAATTCTGACTTTAAATCACTCCATCAATGTGTTATTCTAGTATTAATATCTTCATTATTGAAAAATTGGGTTATAAACCAATTTCTCATAATGAATCATAATTAAAATCTCAATTTTTCATTTTAATAAATAAATCTATTAAACTCAAAGTAAATTAAACATCATTAAAATTAGTTAAAAGACACTTAGAAATGTGTAGCTTATAATTAAAAGGCATTACTGTATAAAAGCCAATTATGGCCAAAAAAAGCGGACACAATATAGTAGCAGAAATCTTTCGTGTGCCCCTGTAAACATTATCTGCCTTTTATTATACAGAAAATAACTTGTTGCAAACTCAGCAACATATACCATTTTCATAAAATGTTAGATAGTTTAATGTAATTAAAACGAGCCCCAAATAATATTTCCCCCCATGTCATTATGTATCAGAATACATTTGTGTTGCTTTGTAAATAATTTTTTTTTTTCGTCAAAGATTGTATAGAATGTATTTTTTAGTATTTACTTCATAGATGCATATCAATTTTTTTTTAATGTTTGGCAGAGCGTAATACAACTAAAATGCACTTTAAACTATTTTTTCCTATTGGCCGTAATGTAACAGAATACGTTTGATTATCCCTGTAATTAAACTATGCATCCAATATTTATTAAATTTGGAATGTCTCGACAAAGTTATTACAACAATTATATATTTTTAATTTCAAAGTATTCGATTGGATATTTTTTACTATGTTATATGCGAACGGACAAACAGACGGACGGATTGAACGACCACTAGGTGATATAACGCACCTAAAAAACGATACCATAAGAAGGGGATTCCAGTTTCATGAAAATGTAACTGCTGATTGTTCGGATACTTATACAAGTACACAAAATTTTATTAACAATGTAGTTTTTAAAAGAAATCTTATAAGAAAAATTGTTATATCTGACTCATTTTAAATGTTTGGATGCGTTATGTGGACGATACTTTTATTTTAATCGACAATCCTTTTGATATTTCTACCATTCTTCAAACTATCAATTCTATCGAACCAGAAATTCAGTTTACTTTTGAGTTAGAAAATTGTAATAAACTTCCTTGATGTTTTAGTTACCAAGTGTGATTCTTCTTTCAAAATTTGTGTTTATAGAAATCCCTTTTCTGTCTCTAATCCACTTAACTCTCTCTAAAATCATCTTGTCAACCAAAAAATCGGTATTTTTTATACATATGTAAATCGTGGTCTCAAAATTTGTTCCGACTCTGCATCCCTTAAGGAAGAACTGAATTACTTAAGAGTGTTCTTAAATCAAAAAGGGTAACTTTGTGACGCATTCTTTAATTTATTTTTGTTCAGAAATGCAAAAAGTGAAAATAGCAGGTGTTGTTATTCAGAAACTGTCCAACTGCACTCATTTTTCTTTTTTAAACACAATAGATTCAAAGCCTTCAAAGTTGACGTTTTCGACCTTTCGCACCTTTCCCGACGAAAACAGAAAAACCGGTCGAAAAACAGGAGAAAAACGGGTGATCACGTGATCGAAATAGCTTATAACTCGATAGGTAATTTAATTTTCATAAAAAGGAAAAATAAGTTCGATTCGAAATTGCTTCCATAGTCAGGCACTCCAATTTTATCTTTCCGTTAAAAAATGAATTTGTAAATGTGTCAAAACTTTTTGCGCTTGTTGAGCGGAGAAGTTGAGGACACCCTTAAGGATGAACTGAATTACTTAAAAGCTGTTGCTATCAAAGTAGGTTTCAGTTTCAATCCTTCTATCATTATTGCTGCTTTCATAGCAGACGCACGTCTTCTTTGCTCCTGACGAAGAAAGACTCAGGTCTTTCGAAAGGCCTAACGAATTTAAATATTTTTTATGGTGTGTTTAAGAAGTTTTATCCCTTCGTAAAGGAGATATTCTAAAAAAATCCAATGTTCACAATGGGGATCTTATATTAAATACATCATACTTTATTGCTTTTGGTAAGAAAGTTGAAATTATCAATATTTCTTTTGTTGTTCCAAAGTTAAGGCGTAAATATAAATTTCTTATTGGTTCTTTTGTTGTCGTAAAAAATACCACCACAAATGAAATCCAATTTGTTAAAGGAAAAATTTAAAGGATATCAAGATATATTGTTTGAAATGTTTTAAGTTATAAAATTTACAATGCATTAGCAATGATTCACCTTAAAATGTTCTCAAGACGCTTCATAGATAACTGAAAAGTACAATTATATAACAATTTTTTGGTCGTTTTAGTACAAAAAAAAAAAAAAAAAAATCATGTAAATTTTTATCAAATAATTTATTTAATCAAAAGTGAAATTTCCCTATAAAAGATAACCGTAATTTTATTGATACTCATTGCTGATAAAACGGAAGTGATAATTCTAAAAGTGAAGCCATATTCTTTTCAGCTATTCATAAAGTAGACACAGGAGCATTTTGAAAGTGTTGAAAATATAAAAAGAAGAAAAATGTTGAAATAAGTACCTGAAAAATATTTAAAAGGCTTCAATTATCATTTTTTTTTTTTTAATTCTATTTTTAAGCCAGTAGTTGGCTTATAATATCAATTTAATTTTGAGAAGATTATATAATAATAATTTAAACAAATCAGAAATTGTACGTATAATGTGGTGCGTTCGTGCAATAACTAGTTTTATAAATATTCAATAGCTATTGCACTCTTATGCAAAAAATGGATAAATTAAAAAAATTACAATTATACATATTAAATTCAGTAATATGGAAATAATTGTGATTCAATTTTAAATTGAATGTAATCACCATGACAACCTAAAATCATTACCTATAATGGGATATCAATGAATTACTTACGTATGATAAGATTTAATAGAATAATCATTATTTCAACCTAGAATTATTACTTTTCATGCGATGTCATTGAATTAATTAAGTATGATAGGTGTTAATAGAATGAAAGGAACATTTATTAACATATTTTTACTTTTTGGTTAGTTTTTCATAAAACTTAAAATGACTCGAAAAAATTATGCAAAAATTATACATAATAAAACCAAATCATTCCGTTCGTTGTTCATCAGTTTTTGTCGCTGCGAACAAGCAGACAGACAGTCGGATGGTCCAGACGACGGTCTATAAGTTTTACGTACTATGAACGCACCTAAAAATGAATTCATGTAAAATTATAATTCTTTTCCGTTTATGAATAATAATAATAATAAAGTTGATATTTTAAATTAAAAGAATAACGAAAAATGCATTTGTGGTCTTATAAGATATTATAATCTAAAGTTGTCACCTTTAGACTGTGTTTCTTAATTCTAGTATCAAGGGAAAAAAATAATAATTTCAAAACAAAATATAATGATATTCTAAAACGATATATTATGTGGAGTATATTAGAAGTTCCTTTTCTTTTTCAATTTTGGCATTTAGACCTTTTTTTTATTTTTTAAATCTTACACTTAAAGTATTTTGTTCTACAATTTTAAGAATCAGATTTTTGATGCAAAAATTTAGATAAGAAGAAATTTAAATAATTGGATGTATATGGAATAAATTTATAAAAATCGCATTCATTTAAATTGAGATATTATTTAAAACAAAAATATAAAAGATATCAAAAATCGATTTCCAGTTATCTCTCGTAAAATCTAAAAATACTTTAAAGAAAAAAAATCAAACAATTTGCTTATTTATATTACTTATATTTTTACTGCCAAATATAATAGTACATGCTATATTGTGTATTCTATGTTGACACTAATCAGTGGATAAATGGATACAGCCCCTCATCTTTTTGCTTCATTTTGGGAATAACGGATTTTGAGCTTATTTTATCAACGATCACTTTCAGAATTTTTAAGATATGTTTTTTAAACTTTCACAAAAGTTGCCCTATACATTTAGCTAACACAACATGCAAATGAAATTTTAATAGTGTTCACACATTTGCAATGAAAAATTATTTAGTAAACCTGCTCATTTATCATACAATTATTTTTATGATTTTTCTGATTGCAGGGTATTATTAACAATATTGCTTGACATATTTTCAAAAAAGAAAATTATTTTATATTAAGAACTCTGCAAATAAGCAAAAAACTTGGAAAAATTGGGGACTGTTTTTATAAAAACCTTAATTTATCTACGAGTATACATGCTATCCGCATAAAAATGAACAATGTTTATTGCAATAAGCCACTTGATCATAATCAACAGTTTGAATGCTTTTGCTACATTAATTTTGACAGGGTTATCCAAAAGATATTTGGGTTTTTTTTTCCAATTTGTTGATGGTCTCTTATGGTGTTTTGGGGGGAAAATCTTCTCGGAAATGAATGACTTGTACTATTATGTTTACACACTTAGAGTTTAAGGATAATTTTTCGTGGTTTTTTCTAGATATTTAAAAAATTGTCTAAAATCGCAAGTGGCCGGTCACCTTTGGCCATATAGTGTATTTTAAATCGCATGCGTTTTCCCAAGCAATTAAAAAAATAATAATAATTTCTACCGCTTAAGATAAACCCCCTCGCTCCTACAGCCTATTTACATGAAAGTCCTTTAAAATAATAGAATTTAAATGGGTAAAATGTTACTCTCCCTTTTCATATTTATTTAATTATTAAAATCCCGCTTACTAGCGTTAATTGGTATTGGTACACTATATCATCTCATTCTGATGTTCTGTGGTTTGTCCAAGTCAGCACGTGCGTTTAATGAAATCAATAATTCCAGATAAGCTTCCCAAAAAAGAATACTAAGTGAAAAGAGAGAACAGCCATATCTATAAAAGGTCATGTTTATCAGAGATGAAATTAAACACTGACAGGAAACACGACTTTATCAGTTGTATACGCTGACACAAAGAGTTTAAATTTGTTCGTGAGTGTTGTTAGTTTGTTAATAACGATGTTGACGGTAGACATATCTTCAATACAATTTTTAAATGATAAGTTTGTCAAAAAAAAAAAAGGGATGCACTCCTCATTGATATTAATGAATATATTTTTTTAATTTCTATATCACTTTCAGGGTAAATTCTTTATATGTTAAAAAACATATTTCTATGTTTCCATACAATTTTTCATTACTTAAAAATGTTGAATATATGCATTTTACATTTTTATATAAATTATGTACATAAAAAGTTAATAAACTCCAATAGATTTTTAAATCATAAGATTTTAAGAACTTCACCTTCTACATAAACATTTGAATAAACAATTTTATATTACTTGAGAGAAGTGTTACAAAAAAATAAAATCAAATAACATTGATATGTTTCGGTTCTAATCTGACACAGTGTAACATCCCCAGTAATTGGCACATTAAGGATTTGTCTTTAAACTTACTTCTATTTTCATTACCAAGAAATAAAATATTCACTTGCAAATATTTTTAAATCAAAGAGTTGTGCATCTATTTTGCCCAATAAAAGCAGAAATATTTGAAAAAGTATTTTTATAAAAATATATTTATAAAAAGTTGCTGTAATCACCAGTAATTGGCACTTAGACTTTTACACGATTAAAGTAACCCTTTTCAACTAAACAAAACTGTTGTCAACTAAAATTTAAATAAATGAGATAGTAATAAATTGAAATGCATGCCTTTCTTAAGCCAGAGAAGAAGCATCTGCAACAAAAATGGCTAATTTGATACAAACCATAATTGTTTCTCTTTCCTAGGCACTATTGTCATCTAGTAGCATAAATCAAAGTTATAATCAGTAAAGTAAATGAGCATATAACTGGTATATTGTCTTGCAATTTTAAAAGACTGGATATAAATCTTATTTTAGGACATTTTTGTAGGATGTGCCAATCACTGGTGCCTACCAAATACTAGGGATGTTACCCTAAACCTAAACTATTATCATTAAACAAACGAAAAAAAAAAAAAAAAAGAAAAAAAAAAGAAAAAAAAAATGAAATCGTTTCACGGTCAATACAAATAACTCGCGACAATGAGATGTAAACAAAGACTACGCGCTACATTATAAAAAAATAAAATTAAAAATAGATGATGATCTAAAATTATTTTTCAGCTTGATTCATCCTATTCAAGCTTTCACAGGGAATTTATTCATAAATTCTAGCCATAACTTAGAAATAATAAAAGAAACATTATCATTGCAAACAAATGCGTAATATAAATTCCAATGGACTCTGTTATAATGGACTTACAACAACAATTTGATACGAAACATAATTTGCTTTCACTGAACAGAATTTTTATCCCCCTCATCAAAATATAATCTAGATAAAGCAGTGTTAGTACGACCAAATTTAATATCAGACTTATGTTCACCTTTTCTTATTCCAAATTTTGCCAAGTTCCCAGTCATGCCTATGTAATAATTTAAGTCCTCATTTCCTGTAATATAAGGTATTTCACAAATCCCTGCAAGATCTTCATATCCTATAGGGTCAATTTGCTTATTAAGTAAACTCTTTGGTGGCGACGTCGCAATCAATTCAATATTAACTTTTTTATTTGGAATTTTATTTTCGCAAAACTGTCTTTCAAATATAGAAATGAAACTCTTTTAAATTTGAAAGAAAACAAAATACAAACAACACATTAAAAAAAAAAAAAATTCTATATTTCTATTTACTTATATTTAATTATTAGATTCGATGCTTGTTAGAGTACATATAAATGTTTTCAGTATATCATCCCTCATAGCCTTTTAATGCAGAACATTTTGTGTATTCAAATCAATAATACTTGATAAAACGAAGAAAGAAAAAAAAAGATTACAGTTGATTATTTGGAGAAAAGAAAGAACACCTTCATTTATAAAAAGTTTCGTTTATTAAAGGTAAAATGGACCAATGACAGAAAACACGAGTTTATCAACAGCATATTCTAACATAAAGCGCTTCGACTTGTTCATGAACATCGTTAGTTTGTTAATAACAAAGTAAGAAAGATCTGCGATACGATTTATAAGTGATAAGTAAAAAACAGAATTTCTGACGTGATACAGGCATTGCTACATTATAAAAGATTGTTAAACCAAGGGCTTCCATTTCATCAGCTTGAAGCTAGCTATTTCCTAATCAAATTTGACAAAATAACCCTTTATTAGAATGATTGAAATCTAAATTACAAGTCTTCATATTTGATGCGTTAAAGGGAAGTATAAAAAGCTTTTTTTTCCCCTTTATCTTATAAAAGTTATTACTGGTATTGAAACATTACACAACTTTTATATTATCAGACCACGAGAAGTGTAATTCTTATTACTTCTTTTTACTAAACTAACAAAAAACATATACTCACAAAATAAATAAATAAATAAATAAAATAAGATAAAATAAAATAAAAATAAATAAAAATTAAAATAAAATAAATACAGTAGTTTTTAATTAATTGCAAATTTTAATCAAAAAATTATTTTAGCGTAATGATAATCGTACTACGTCAAAGATATGTTTATAAACCTATCGTCTGATACTTTATTCTTGTTATAATGTATCTTGTTATACATAGTAGCGTTGGTATCAGATGTAATATACATGACGTTGGAACATAAGATGACATTCAATTTACCAAATAATCCAGCAGATTAATTTAAATTCTTTTTTCCAGCCCGAGTATTAGTCGCGCACAAAAAGTTCTGCACAATAAATATATGAATTAATAACTCGGTAGAGCATTACGCAAATGCATCGTTAAAAGTTGGTATATACGCCGATAGCATGTAGAATGCGTCACCCTATCTGTATGTATGTCTAAACCATCCTTGTCTTCAAAGATTAATATCTCGGCTAATTACTGACAATTTTTTCTTTTTTTGAAAATCATTATCGATGATGATCAGTCGATCAGTCAATTATCAATTTTTTTATTTTATATCCTTTCCCCCTACATATTTCTTAAACATATCCTTGCGAACAGTTAATAATATCTAAATATGAGGGTCTTTATTACTCCAGCCAATTTGAATGTTATGTTACATAGTGTGCGAGTAAAATACTGTGAGAGACAGACAGACAAAGGAGTAATATCATAACGGTTCCGTTTTAAAGTGCATTCGTAATTCTGGTAAATACGCAGCACCTACAATCGTCGTTCAGTCTGTTAGTCCGTCTGTCTGTCCGCATATAACAAAGCAAAATATACCCAACTGAATAGTTTGAAATTTAAAATGCATCACTTTTGGACAATTTTGTCGCGTCAATTCAAATTTTATGAAAATCGGATGCATAGTTTATTTGCGCACGTTATTTGCTCCGCTTGACGCGCAATTTACGCCTTGTTGCTTTTTAAATGCGGAACCCTAAAAATCTCAACAGCAAACATAAACAACTTTACGTGAACAAATTAAACAAATTAACTTAAAATCTTTATTTTTTATGACATAAAATGAAATAAACAGTAAGTTTCCGCACTGCATATTTTTTTAAGTTTTCTTATTAAACTTGCATAATAAACTTAAGAAAAAATACATTTTTTTCTTATATATATAAATAAGACTTTTAATTTTATCACATAGTTAAAATTATGAAGTAAAATAATTCGTGATTCAGAGTTCGACATTTATTCTTAAATAAAAACATTAAAAAAATACACTATTTTTTTTTTTTTACTTTTATTGAAAGTCGAAGAACAATATTAAGATATTTTGAAGTAAAATAACTGTACTTAACTAATCCGATAGTATTATTCAATATTGAAATATTAGAAAAAATATTTAAAAATTTTTAAAAATATTTAGATAGTCTTTAAACATTCATCTTTAAACTACACATAAAAAAGGGAGAATTTTCAAAATAACTGTCTTGTTTTTGGGGAAAATATTCAATAATCAGACCAATTAAAATGTATAAAAAATATAGCAAAAAAAAAAAAAAAAAAAAAAAAAAAAAGCATTTAAAAGTTTTTTTTTTTTTTCAGTTATATAATTTAATTTATAGATGCAAGATTAACAGAGTGATAATAATTTTAATGTTAACAAGACAGAACACCGGTTAAAATTTGATAGAGAAAAATTATTACAGTAGAACCTCGTTACAACGGATTTTTCAGTTTAAAGAATATAATTTAGATTAACAGTAAAAATCATATTATCCTATTTCAGAGAGAGAAAAAAAGTTAAAAAAAAAATCTTTAACGAAGTGTCAGCATAGCACATTTAAGCATAGCACTATACATGCAGAATAGCACTCTGTAAATTTAGCTTAAACAATATACAAATAAAATTTTGATAGCGTTCACGCTCAATACAAAAAATAAAAATAAATTTAGTAAACCTGCTCATTTTTCATAAAATATTTATTATTTTTTAATTGTGATTACAGGGTATTGTGTAGAATGTTGATTGTCATATTTTCGGGAAAAAAATATTTTATATTACGAATTCTGTAAATTATAAGAAAACATCTTGGAAAAATTTGGGAGTGTTTATGAAAATAAATTTAATTCCTCTGCGTATACATGCTATCCGCATAAAAATGAACACAGTTTATTACAATAAGAAATTTAATCACAATCTACTATTTGAACGCTTTTGCTCCAATAATTTTGGCAGAGTTATCCAAAAGGTATTCGTTCTTTTTCAATTTGTTAACGGTCCGCTATGGATTTTCGGGAAAAAATCTTCACGAGATGTGTGACCCGTACTATTAATGTTTATACACTTAGTGTTGTAGGATAATTCCTTATGTACCTTTTTAGATATTTAACAAAATGTCTAAAACCGCAAGCAGCCGGTCATCTTTTGTCATACAGTGTATATTCCTGTATCCATATCATATTGAATGCATAAAGAGCATTGTTAATAAAGTGCACATACCTTCCACCTGTGATAATGCACCGAGCAAACTCCTATGCGCATGCGATTGCATCTGTTCTGTTAGTTAATTGAATATTTGAACAAATAAATGCACGATAAGAAATATATAGCCTTAATCTTTTATTTAAGGGGTCCAACACATATTGTAAAATAATTTTTACATATTGAATAAAAAAAATTATTTTATTTACTTATTTATTTAATTTAATTTAATTTAATTAAATTAATTAATTTATTTATTTTTGTGATGGTCGACCATAATATTTGTAAACAAAGGACATGTGTGTGAACTTTAATAAAACTAATTAAAAGTTCAATAAAAAGAAGTGAGGTAGTTTAAAATCATTATAACTCGAAATATTACTTTAGAATTTCAATTTTTTTTTTCGTTTAAATAAACAGAAATAAATAAGCTTTAATTTTGATTCAGCGTCTTAAAAAATATTAATTAAAAAAAAATTAAAAATATAAAAAAAGAACTAATGCAAATGAAAAAAAATCCCCCCCCCCCGAAAAAAAATTGAATCAAAGTAAAACAACTGAAAAAGACATGTTCCCAATTTGAACTATTTATCTTTAATGGTTCTCGACTTACAACAATTCAAATAAGGAAAATTAATTCCCCCCCCCCCCTCAAAAAAAAAAAAAAAAGATAAGCGCGTTTTTAAAAGTTGTCGTTTCCATAACAACCACTGTTAGAAAGCTAAATTTTGAAAACAAACCAAAACGAAAAAATTAATACTACCTGCTCCAATTAAGATAGGGACATGATTTATAGGACATTTTAAACAGAAAAAAAAAAGAGAAAGGAAATTTTTTTATTCAATAATTTTTTTTATTAGAAAATTTTAAGATTCTTGTGTTTTAGACCCACTTAAAAGAACAATCATCGTGTAATTTGATTAACTATTTTTTTCTCTCTCTCACGAACTGCCCAAAGAAAACCTTAACGTTTTAAACATACAGTAAAAAAAAAAAATAATAATAATAAAAAAAAAAAAAAATCTTTTTCCGTACGGAAGGAACATCACAAAATTTGAACAGTCACGACTGAAACCTATCAAAAACTATTTTTGTCTGGCCCCGGGCGATTCCGCCTTTATAGATTTTACAATATTAACACTATACAGAGCGCTGACGCAAGTATGCGTCATTTATGAAATTAGTATTAAGAAATTCTAAATTATCCACACAAAGTTTGAATGGTTATTTTTCGTTATTATAAAAACTGGTATTTCGTAAATAAAATAAAGGTTAATCAATATTTTTTCTGGTGTGAACTTGAAATTTCTGAATAAAAAAATCCGCTAAATCTGGCAAACCTGTTTTAGGCCTGTATAGTGTCAAGGTATATATTCGAAAAAATGCGCTGACTACTAAACTGTCATTATAATTTTAATACTTTCTTACAAGGTCTATAATTGCACATCCGTTTATTTAAATACTGTAACATCTGATGCACAATAGTAATACATATAGGAGGAAAAGGAAACATTGTTACAAACTCCACTAAAGCATGACTTGCAAAAGAGGAGGAAAAATACTGCTCTCACTGCGAAAATAAAAGCTAGCTTTCAACAAAACGAGAAAAAATTTGAATGCGTAAAGCCAGATTGGGCGGTTGAGAACTAGATTATGAAGTTGAAAAAAAAAAAAAAAAAAAAAAAAGAAAAAAAAAAAAATCAAGATCTCTGGGAGAGACAGATAATAGAAATCAGACGAATGGAGAAACCGGTTTGGATGCTTCAGTTAATCTAAGAGTTCGTCAGCATAAAGCATTCAGACTTTTTACGTCAGTGTTACAAGGTTAATAAAACCAAATCCTTGCAGTGGCGGATCCAAGGGGGAGGTCACGGGGATCATAACCCCCCTCTGTACGAAGAAATTTTTTTTATTTAATTTAAAAAATGAATTATATAATGATTTTTTTTCTAATTTATCTCTTTCTTAACAATTAAAATCTTTCTGACTCTTTTAAAGTAGTGCTTAAATCCAAAGTAGGTAATTTATTATATATTCATGAAGTATTTTTTAATCTTAGATGCAAGATACATTTATACAGAGCAAATATGATTGTTTAATGTTTTCCATTTTTCAATAAAAGCAAAGAATCTTTCTCTAAATCTCGGTAAACTGTCGAATTTGCAGGTCGTGACAGCCTCTTGCTCCCTAATGACGGTTTTTTGTAACTGTCAAGTCCTAAAAATTTGCATATAACGCTCAATTTCTTGAATGATTGTGATTTTATATAAAAACGGACAAATTCTTCAATTTATTGAAATCTGAATAAAATGTATATATTTATATTTTTGCGAATATTTATGCAATTTTTTTGTTGCAAATGAAAATAACTTCCCAAAGCTATAAGAAATGTAGCTAATTTGGATGTGCGGACAATCTTCAATATCAAAAATGCTTATTAAAAGACGTGACACCCCACCCCCACTAAAAGGAAGGCTAGATCCGCCCTTGAATCCTTGTGACAAGGTCAGAAAAACATTTATTGATATAGCAGCACGAAAAATGCAATATTTTGAATAAATTAAATGGGAAAGAAGCATTCTCTTAAGAAAGAGAATTTAAATTGTATTTTTATAGGCACAAGGTTTTATATAGGTATGTATAACCATTAACTGCAAAAAACATATAAACCATTGAATTTAATACATCTTCGTATTAGCCATAAAAAGGCAAAATAACATAAATTTGGGGCTACCAACACACATTAAACCAAACTAAAATGGAGAAAAACATTAAAAATAAATCATGATAACATTATTCAAATGGATAGATAAGGGGAAAACATATCTGGTACAATAGTTGCTCCTAAAATGATGTAGGAAAAAAAATTTAATTTGACAATATTAACCTAAACTCTCAAATAAAATATACACGTAATATAAGATAAAAGAAGGAATAAAATGGATAATTAATATAAACATTTTAGGCTCTTAGAAATTATATTTTAGGTGTTGTCCAAATTATTAAAAGCTAGATTCAAGTTAATCTTTAACATTAATTATTAAATTAATTAATAGATTTAATTAATATAATTATACAATTATTCATACATATTGTTAATTCAACATCCAGTATAAAATGTATTGAAATTTAGTAGATGTTTTATATATATGTAATATATATATATTACCTCAGTTACGAATTTCGAATCAGTTACGAAACAAATAACTAAAAAAACTTAAAGAGAAGTTTTTTTAACCTAAAATTTGATGATATACGGAGATTCTATAAGTACATCTTTTAAAAAAAAAATTACAATTTTTGCATTATTGCATTGCAAACATGATGTAAAACATAAAATAATTATACATTTAATATTTTTTTCGTTGCTGGAAAATCTATAAATGGTATTTTAATGTAAAGAAAATTTATTTAAACTTTTAGTCCAGGAGCCGATCGCACAAAGCCTTAAGTTATCGAACACACAGAAAAAAATCCTTTATATTATGGAAGAGTAGTCATAGGGGATTCTAATGATCCATGTCTGCCGGAAGTGAAGTGGCGCATAAACCAAAAAGAATACTGCTCAGTTAAGCTGATGGCATTGAGCTCACAGGCTACGCATATTTAATTGCACATTACAGCCTTATATTTTCAAAGGTTATTTCCGATTGAAAAAAAAAAATCAAAGGAGGGGAAACAGCTCCCCCTTTCCCCCTTTTATACTTAATCATTGAACCCCCTAAATTAATCAGGGACATGCTTTATTATATAAAAAATCTATATCCAAAATTCAGAGCAAAACGGAAAATTCTTAATAAAAACCCATTTATATAATTTAAGAGGAGTTATCCCCCTCTCTTTTATACTTAACCATTAAACTTCCAAAACTATTCAGAGATTTGAACGAAATCTGATTATTCTGCATGAAAAACCCATTTATATCAATTAAGGGGAGGGGCATTAGAACCCCCGTTCCCCCTGTTTATACTTATACAATGAACACCTAATACCAATCACTGAGACGCCTCATTAAGAATGATCTTATTCCTAAATTTTGAACGAAAACTGATAATTCTGAATGAAAAGCCCATTTATATCAATTAAGGGGAGGGGCATGAGCCCCCCGTTCCCCCTCTTATACTTATCGAATAAATTCCAAAAACTAATCAGGGAAGCGCCTTATCAGTATATACCTGTATGCAAAATTCCAAGTGGCTAAGATACTTTTATCATGAGTTATCGCGTTACGCACGTACATACAGAACGGGCGGGCACATAAGCTCTCAGGCTATGAAAGCCTGTGAGCTAAAAACTAATATCACTAGAGGCTCACTCTTGGGTCTGTCGTTGTGTTTGCCGTACAATCAAAAGTATGAAAACATTTTTAGGAGTAAATAATTAAAAATGTATTAAAAAGAAATCAATCCAAATTTGATGTGGTTTTGATACAAATTAAACACTTTAAAAATAAAAGTCGGGTTTTTTTTTTGGCACTGCTAAAAACCGGCAAATCTGAAAGTCATTATTTCTGCAATTTTAACATCAAATATTGCAGTAATCCCAACCAGGGTTCTCGTCGGATTTTAAATAACCTTACTAATTCCGCTAATTACCAAAGAAAAACTGAAGCCAAATGGGAAAAATAAAAATGTCAGCAAGTGGTTCATCGTGAATTACTGATACCAAAATTATTCTTTTAACTTTCCCTAGTGTATTTCCTTTTTTTCCTCTTAATATGCGAGATACAATTTTCGTAATTACTGTTATTGGTCTAAATCCAGTTACAGACTATAGGGTAGATGCCTATAGGGTTTAGAGGATTTAAATATTCGCCTTTGTTAATTTATTTATCAAAAATCAAAAACGCTATTCGATTCAAAATCCCTTCAATTGTCTGAGCAGTTAATTTTATGCATTATCATTAAAAATTAGCCATAAAAAATTGAAATGTTTGCGTTCTTGAGCAGTGAATTTGAGAACTACCTTAAGACCCCACGCTAGGCACGGAAAAAGACCCGGATGATAATATAAAGTCTATGGGAGGGTTCTTTTCAAATATCTCGCTCAAATTTTAATATTTTTACATGATCTTTTTGCATAGGATAGCCGAGGACGATCTACAACCGGCTTAGTTTTTACTTTTTCGATTTTGCTTACATATTTTTTATATTACGATAGTTTCAATTTCAGAACCGGTTTAAACCAGTTTTAAAAATTAAAGTTTTTTTTTTTTTTTTTTTTTTTTTTTTTTTTTTTTTTAATCTGAAACCAAAACTGAAAAAGTAAAAACTAGGCCGGTTGTGGATCGTCCTCAGCGACCTTGTGAAAAAAAAAAATCATGTAAAAATATTAAAATTTGAGCGAGATATTTGAAAAGAACGCCCCCATAGACTTTACATTATCATCCGAGTCTTTTTCTGTGCCTAAAAAGTGTTAATTTCCCAAAGACGTGCAGGGCAGAATAAGGAAGAAAAAAAGGATTTATGGAAGTAAGGGGTAAGATATTAAGTGTGGTGTAGTTCGAATGGAGATAATTTAATAATTGAAAGTATTCAGTAATCTTGATTACTGTCTCCCGTAAATAAAATCTGCTGGACAGACAGTAAAACATTTTTTAATCTTGTCATTTTAATTTAATTTGGTTTGAGAAAACATTAGAAAAAAACTTTCGAGCCATACTGACAAATACATATTAATACGTTTTGATCAGAAAATCTGCATCATAAAATATAAACACAGATTATTTGAAATATGAATGCCATGTAGCACATTTAAATAGATTTTATTTTTTAATTCAGAAGTATATCTACGAGTCGAGAGCACCTATTTAACAGCAATTTGTATTCAAATGAAAGCAATTAGAACATAATTCAATGCCCTATGATTATTAAAATGTCAGTTATAAATTAAGTAATGTTTAAGGGGCAACTTCAGTCAAATGTAAAGACCCATTCACTAATGCTAATCCTATGGAAGAAATTTATAAAGATATTTCGGTTGCATTTTAATATTTTTAATTTTTTTTTTTTTTTTTTTTTTTTTTTTGCATTGGATAGCTGAGATTGGTTAGAATGCTGGCCGTTTTTTACTTTTTCGATTTTGGCTACAGCTATTTTTTATGGGGACGCTTTCGCTTTCCAAATCGCTTCCGAAAATGAAAGCATTCTAATAAAAAAATATCTGCAAACAAAATCAAAAAAGTAAAAAACGCCATGCATACAAATAGATTTCAATTATCCAGTGCAAAAAAAAAAGAGAAAAAAAAAAACAATTAAAAATATTAAAATGCAACCGAGATATCTTTATAAATTTCTTCCATAGGATTAGCATTAGCGAACGGGTCTTTTCATTTAAGTGAAGTAGCCTCTTAAACGTGAACAACACTAACTGGAAGATTAAGAAAGTTCTCCAAATCTCCGAGTTTCGCTCATGGACTAAATCCAAGTTGAGAATCCATTAATTCAACATTACAGGCGTTCGATACACTGTCACCGAAACTAAGAAAAGGATTTATACTGAAGAAATCTTTCCGATGAATTCGGATAATGGATAGAAAGAAAGCCAACAATATCGAGAATTTACTTAAGAAATATTCTCAAACGTCTAATAATTCAATCCATGAAAGGGATTTAAAAAGATTAGAAAAGACTTGGGCTCTAATTTCTAAATTCATGAGAGTCCCTAGTGTTTTAATGGTTCCTAGCGTAGACTGGTTGAAGCTAAGATATTTAGGATGATTACTTTACGATTTTTGGTTGGATGTAGATAAAATAAAATAACATATAAATAAGAGAAAAAGAAGATATGCGATTTGAGCTTTACGCTGAATAATATATCTTTCTTTAATGTTGAAAAGAAAGATATAGAATCAAAGCCTGCATTATTTGTACAAAACCGATTTCAAATCAAATTTAATAAAACTAAGAACTTATATATTGTATACAGTGAAACCTCCCTGTCCGATCACCTCCATTAAGCGACCACCTTCCTCAACGACCATTTTTTCACTGCATGAAAAAATTATTTCCATAGGTTCAATACAAATTTTATTTCCATTCAGAGACCATCCCAATTGAATTCCCTCCATGAGCGACCAATTTTTTGGAACAAATTCTGTTTTTTTTCCCGGTCACATGAAGATGGTTGTATTAGAAAAATGATTCAGGAGAAGGCAGTATTCATCTAACTTCTAAACTCAGTTTATTATTGTTATTGTTATTATTATTATTATTCCGGTAACTTTTAAGTGTGTAATCCACTTTGCGCCTTCTTTTTTAGGCTATGGATTTAACTCTGATGACAAATTATGAATGACGGTCAATAAACTCATCTCCCCTATTCTGCCAGGTAACTCTCATAGAAAAAGATTAAGTAATAAGATCGTCTTTATTTATTCCTGTCCAAAAATAATGATATTATATTTATTTACTGATCTACGAAAGTACAGTAAACCTCGATAATTCGGATTAACTGGGACCAGACCCAATCCGGAGTATCGAAAATCCGGATTATCCGGAGAATTAGAAACAAATGAAATAAAATATATTTACAGAAAATCACCTTTATGTTAAACTTATTGAATATTTACAGACAGTAAAAATGTTTACTTTGCTCAATTCTTCCGAAAAGATTTCAGAAAAGGTTTTTTTTAAATTCAGAATACGACGATTAAATTAGTTAATGTAATGGAAATTAACCAATCGCTTCAACAAACTTGAAAAAAAAATGACCAAACCGATCCGGATTAACGGGGTCCGAATTTGCGGGGTTCTACTGTACTTAGTAATAAAGGTCATGAAAGATAAAACCTTAAAATGAATGCAAAAGTCAATGGATTCATTTTTTTAACTCTGAATTAACTTATGTAATTATCAATTTTTGTTTTGTTACTCAATTTTTGATATTTTTTATTAATGTGAAAAATAAATTTTAGTAACACTAATTGTTACGTTTTTTCATCAATTAAAATCTAGATTTCAACATGACCTCGATTAAGAGATCACCTCTGGGAGCGATCAATTTTTATTGGAATGGAAAGAGGTCGCTTTAAGGAGATTTCTCTGTATTATATTTAAAAATAGAGATGGACCGAAAATTCTGTTTCGTTTTCATTTACAGTGAAAATGCGACTGAAAATTCGGCCGCACCAAAGCTGTCAATTTTCCAAAAAATCTCGTTTTTTTCTTTCGGAAATTTTCAACATGACTCATTAATTTGAGTAGTATCGGCTCAAATAAGACTATTTATGCCTACTGCTATGAACTTCGTTGTTTATAATTATCAGTCATGATTGAGTTAAGATGTGAATGCAAATTACAAAGCAAGCAATGCATATATAATTAATTTTTTTCTCATGCTCATTAAAATCTGCACGCATAACAATGTTAGAATTTTTTTAGTTTGAAACCGCAGAAGTGTCTCGAATAGTTTTTTAAGAAAGTCCTAATATAACAGATGTTCATTTACAAAAACCACTATAATTGTTAATAAATCGCGGTGTGTATATACATAAAACAAAATATTTTTTTAATTAGATGAATTTCGCATGATTAGAATCTTTGCATCTAATGCTTCTAATCTATGCATTAGAATCTTTGTGCGTCGTTGATGAATTAATTATGTTTTATTTTATATGAAATTAAAAAGGTAAGGTACAGAAAGCCAACACGTGGGCTCTCGTGGTTACATTAGTTATACGTGGGGCCACACGTATAACTAATAAATAATTATGTACATGTAATAAATACGCATAATTAATGAATAATTATCTATATTTCAGAAATTCGTGTAATTAATTAATAATATATGCATAATTATCACATTATAATTATGTATAGTTATGTATGCATTAATTACATTTATACATTTTAATTGCTTTTTTTTCTTTGGAGATTTTTGTTGCAGTTCTAAAATAAGAAGATTACCTAAATTCGATTTCGGTTCCAGCTTTAAAAACCTGTTTTGGTTGATCCTTATTTAAATACAAAGCGATTTTGTTAAGACCACTCATACTCAATCTTTTTTTCACGCGATCTGTAAACATATGTTTGTTGCATGATGCTAAACGGGCCGGAATACTCTATAATGTATGCATATAAAAATGCATAAAATGAGTAACTAAAATAGTAAAAAGAAACATGTGATTATAATTTGGCCCTAAATAATATATACTTGTGAAATAGGAAAGTATATATATTTTTTATATTTACAAAAACAATTTGAGATTTAATAAACTAAATCACATATATTAGTTAAACACATAAGTTAGTTACTTTGTTTTTATTTAAGAATTTAGATTTAAATTTTTAATGAAGAAAGGGTCACACATTGACATCTGATGTAATTTAACGACATCAAATTTCTCAAACTATATACAATATCACCAAATATTGACAAATGTTGAAGAAAAACCACCATGGCAACAATTACTTAAACCCTTTATTAAATTAAAACTTAAGTTTAAGCATAAAATGGGGTGAAAGAGAACAACGTGTACTAATTGTTAATGAAATGTTGAAAAGCACTTAAGAATAAAAGATGAATATTCTTCTTTAATTAATGTTCAAATGTTTGGCTCTAAATGATAAACACATAATTAATTCAGACATAGACTCGGAAACTATTAAAAACTTATAATCTAATGTGTATCAAACCAGTGGAGCCAAGTTATATGGGTCCGTGGGCCGCGAGCCCACCCAATACTTTGATCTTCCAGCTCACCCAATTTATATTTATTAATTTGTTTAATTCCTAAAATAAAATTTGGTTTCACTGAAGTTCTCAAAATATTTATTTATTTACTTATTAATTTAATTTATTGAAAAAAAGGCAAGGACGTGTAATCACACGTATAGGGACTTTGAGAGCACCTTCAGCAGATGTAAAAAATAAAATTTTGTCAAAAACAAATTTCCGGCATATTTTGCCATCAGTTTTAATGTCTGGATGAATCCATGAAGCTGACTAAAACGACATTTCGTGTTCTTGATATTCAGTTTTTTGCATTTTCAATAGTTTCCAGCTTTTATGTCATTTTTAATAAATACTAATGTATTTGTAAGAAACAAGCAGTAAAAGTGCAATTTAATAAATTACTTATTAATTTCTAACTAAATTATAATAATTTTATATTTTAATTAGAAAACCCCTAATTTGACTTAAAATCTTTGAATCTTTAGTCATTTGCTCATTCCCCGAACCTCTCTCTAACAAGGAAGGTCTCCATACTGGGCATACTCAGAATTTTTTGAAAAAAAAAAAATATACAAATTATACTATTTATGTATGTAATAAAGGATCAGTCAAATTTAGTGGAAAAATTACAGTAAATAGTCTATAAAAAATTTTTATCACGATAAAAATAATTTCATATATAAAAAAAATTTTCATACCTTTAAGCGTATTCCAAAATAAAGACTAGATGAAGAATGCTGCAATAATACATTTCAATAACGGGGAAGTTTTTGTTTTCATAGCAACAAAGTTGAATCGACAGTGCTCGTTTGGACTTAATTTTGAGAATGAAATGATTTTCATTTTTTTTAATTCATAATATTTTATAGTTGATTTTCGTATATTTATATATGCGTGATAAAGCTACAGTTAAAACAAACTAAAACTGACAAATCTAAAGTTATTTAATTTAAATTTTTTTTTAAATACAAGTTCAATATAAAATATTTTTAGCTTAAAAAGTATTTGACATAAAAATTATTTTTTTAAATTTTATTTCGTCGCCAACCTGTGATAAACCGCTAAATAAACGAAATGTTCATTTTTTTTTTATGAACGTTTTAAAGAAATTCCGCCGATTTTTTTTTTTTTTTTTTTTTTTTTTAAATAAACATATATATTTATAGGAGAAGAACACTCTGTAATTTTTTCAGAACTTTCCGAGTCTGACCGCAAGGAAATCTTCCTTGTAAGTAGCACAAGCCCTACGGAAAAAAAAAAATGTGAAAATACAAATTGTATGTTTATTGATAAAACATTTTAAAAAACACCCAATATTTTTCCAAGTTGGCGTCAACGTATCACACAATCTAAATTTAAGTATCCGTTCAATTATGCAATTGCAAGTGGCGTATATTTAGGCATGATTTGCTACGATTACAAAATATTTGCTTGAAAATCTCATCACGGAATGCAGACAGTAAAACCAATACACGTGAGCGTCTCAAATTATTTACTTTCGGAGATACAGGATTTCATACAAACATTTAGTTAACAAGTAACCCCCTACAGAGAACTGGGAAGAAATAAATTTCAAGTAGAAAGATTTCCGCATTTATATATGCAAATATGTATGCATAATGATGATTATAAACGCCCAAGATTAAATTATTATACACGATAAAGAGATAAACAGACGTATACGAAGACATTTACCGGATTTGAAAGAGATACATTGTATCGTTACGTCATATTATTATATACTGTAAAAAAAGGCGTATGTTTTTAAATTTACGCAATTTTATTTGATTTGATTTGAACAATCTTTTTGATTATAGTACAAAAATAAATAAATAAAATGAGCATACGACGGAAAAAGAAGGAAAACATAACGATTTGAATTTGGCCGTAAATATTGCACACCTCTGAAATCAGAAGAATTTTAGTTATATTTACAAAAACAGTTCGAGATTTAATAAACTAAATTGCATATATTAGTTAAACACATAAGTTAGTCACATTTTTCTTAAATTTAAGAATTTAAATTTTTGAACGAAAGAAAGGTCACCACTTTGACATCTGATATAATTTTATGATGTTAAATTTCTAAAATTATATACAATATCACCAAATATTGACAAATGCTGAAAAAAAAAAAATCACCATGCAATAATTACTTTATTAAATTATAAATAAGAACTTTATTGAATAAGAACCAAAGTTTAAGCGTAAAAGGGGATGAAAGAAAACAACATGCACTATTGTTAATGAAATGTTGTAGAAAAGCACTTAAGAAAAACAGATGAATATTCTTTAATTAATTTTATAAAATTTGACTCGAAATGGAAAAACATATAATTAGTATAAGTATTGACTCCGAAACTATTAAAAACTTATAATTTAAAGTGCATCACACAATCTAATTTAAGTAACCATTCAATTGTGCAATATAAAGTAGCGTATATTTAGGCATGATTTGCAACGATTACAAAATATTTGCATGAAAACATCATCGCGGAATGCAGACAGTAAAACCAAACATCATCTCAAAGTATTTACTTTTCGGAGATACAGGATTTCATACAAACATTCAGTTAACAAGTACCCCTACAGAGAATTGGGAGGAAATTAATTTCAAGTAGAAAGATTTCCGCATTTATATATGCAAATATGTATGCATAATGATGATTACAAACGCCTAAGATTAAATTATTATACACGGTGAACAGATAAACAGGCGTATATGGAGACATTTTACCCGATTTGAAAGAGATACATTGTGTCGTTACGTTATATTATTATATGCTGTAAAAAAAGGCGTATGTTTCCAAATTTACACAATCTGATTTCATTTGAACAATCTTTTTGATTATAGTACAAAAATATATAAATAAAATGAGCATACGACGGTAAAAAGGAAAACATACGATTTGAATTTGGCCGTAAATAACGCACATCTCTGAAATCAGAAAATCTTTAGTTATATTTACGAAAACAATCTTGATTTAATAAACTAAATTACATATATTAGTTAAACACATAAGTTAGTTACGTTTTCTTAAAATTTAACAATTTAAATTTTTGAATGTAGAAAAGCTCAAACATCGACATCTGATGTAATTTTACTATGTTGAATATCTCAAACTATATACTATATCTCCATATATTGACAAAAGCTGAAGAAAAATCACCGTGGCACTAATTACTTATATACTTCAATTATAACCGAAGTTTAAGCATAAAATAGGAATTTAAAAAGAACATGTTCTAATTGTTAATGAAGTTTTGTAGAAAAGCATTAAAGAATAAGAGATGAATGAATTTTCTTTTTAATTAATGTTGAAATGTTTGGTTCGAAATGACAAACACATAATTTGTAGAGGCATAGAGTGGGAAACTATTAAAAACTTATAATTTAATGTGTATCATACAATTTAAATTTAAGTATACATTCAATTATGCAATTGTAAGTAGTGTATATTTAAAGGCATGATTTGCAACGATTACAAAATACAGGGTGTTTCGCTACCAGACCGACAAACTTTGAGGGATGATAGTACACATGAAGACAAACATTATTAAATAGGAAACCATGGGGCGCAAACGTCTTCTGTAAGAGCTAGGGGTCATTAAAGTTTAGGGTCCAAATTTTCAAATGATGATAGAAAACGGAAAAAAGGGTCGATTTGTTTGCGGTTTTCACTAAAATCATTCTTTTTATTACGATTTCTTTAGAAAAAAAATTTAAAGGTTATTTTCAAAAATTATCGATAGAGGGCGCTTTAGACTTTAGAGTAACGAACAACTACTTTTTACCGTTATTTTGTGCATGTGGTTGAAATTAGTCTCAAGTTTAGACTTTAACTTAAATTTTAAGCCCATAATCGGAAACATTGGGATCGGTTAACTGGCAAAAATTTAACTGTGAACAGAAGGGGAAATTTTAAACGCTCAGAAATATTGGACAAACAAATCGATTTTGTTGCGGTTTGCATGTAAGTCATTCCCTTGGTAATTATTTTATACAAAATGGCGTACAGCATTGGTGTCCTCATTTTTTGATAGAGGGCGCTTTCGACACATCTACTAAATTTCAATGGCATTACTCCTAGGTGTTTAACTACCAGACCAACATACTAACAGGAAGTGTTAGGGATGCAAAGCGACACGGAATCACATAGGAATGTAGCGTTGAAAATGCCTTTTTAGCGAGATGTGGTTAAAAGAAACAGAGAAAAAAGAAACAGTAACAGGTAGTGAAACAGCAACACGTTAATGTGGAAGAAAACAATTTAGTTAAGTGTTTTACTACAAAAGGTGTCCTAAATTACGACCAGAAGTAGTCGGGCATGCTTGACAGCAGCGATGCATGCAATTCCTCTCACTTTGAAAAATTCCTGGCATCTCGGACAGCTTTCTGGCAAATACAGAAATTCGAGCTGAGAGAGAGGTCTTCCACTGATGGTACGGGAGTCTCATACATTCAACTTTTCATTTGACCCCAGCAGAAGAAGTCCATACAGATTCAGATTCAGATTGAGCCAGGTGGGGGGGGCTACCAATTGGTTTGAGCTCAACTAGCCCCATCCAGCAACGTTCATTTTAAAAAATACAGAAAATTATACACTAATAAAATAAAGGTAGGTAAAAAAAAAAGTAATTGATAAAATGAAGTAGGTGCGACGATCTGGCAGGCCAACGAACCGGGCCACCACTATCTATCCACCGCCGTCCATATGTTATGTTGGGGTGTCTGCGAACATCATTGGTAAAATGTGGAGGAGCTCCATCGTGCTATAGAGTGGTGCAACGAAAGAGAAACATGTGCTTTTACCAGAAGTTCCGACAGAACGTGTTCTAGAATTATCAAGTTGCTTTTTTCTCTGCTTCTTTTAACCCTAACTCGTAAAAAAGGCATTTTCGACGTTACATTCTAGTATGATTCCGAGTCATCTTTGTATCCCTAACACTTCCTGGAAATATCTTGATCTGGTAGTAAAACATACAGGAGTAATGCCATTGAAATTTCGGAGATGTGTCGAAAGCGCCCTCTATCATAAAATGGGGACACCAATGCTGTATGTCATTTTGAATAAAATAATTACCAAGGGAATGTCTTACACGGAAACCGGAACAAAATCGATTTGTTTGTCCAATAATTATGAGCATTTAAAATTGCCCCCTCTGTTCACAGTTAAATTTTCGCCAGTTAACCGATCCCAATATTTCCGATTATGGGCTTAGAATTTAAGTTAAAGTCTAAACTTTAGAATAATTTCAACCACATGCACAAAATAACGGTAAAAAGTAGTTGTTCGTTTCTCTAAAGTCTAAAGCGCCCTCTATCGATAATTTTTGAAAGTAACCTTTAAAATTATTTTCTAAAGAAATCGTAATAAAAAGAATGATTTTAGTGAAAACCGCAAACAAATCGACCCTTTTTTCCGTTTTTTATCATCGTTTGAAAATTTGGACCCTAAATTTTAATGGCCCCTAGCTCCTACAGAAGACGTTTGCGCCCCATGGTTTCCTATTGAATAATGTTTGTCTTCGTGTCTACTATCATCCCTCAAAGTTTGTCGGTCTGGTAGCGAAACACCCTGTATTTGCTTGAAAACCTCATCACGGACATTATACACGTAACACTATACAAGTACTTAAGAATAATGTAAAAATGCACTTATTAATAATATATGAATGAATATTCTTTTTTAATTAATGTTGTAACGTTTGGCTCGAAATGACAATCACATAATTAGCTGATGCATAGACTGGGAAACCAAAACTTATAATTTAATGTGTATCATACAATCTAAATTTAAGTATCCATTCAATTATGCAGCTGCAAGTAGTGTATATTTAGGCATTATTTGCAACGATTATGAAATATTTGTTTGAAAACCTCATCACGAAATGCAGACAGTAAAACGAATACAGTTGAGCGTCTAAAATAATTTACTTTCGGAAATATAGGATTTCATACAAACATTTCGTTAGCAAGTGACCCCCTATAGAGAATTGGGAGGAAATGAATTTCAAGTAGAAAGATTTTCGGATTTATATATGCAAATATACATGGATAATGATGATTACAAACAATCAAGATTAAATTATTATACACGATGTAGAGATAAACAGGTGTATACGGAGACATTTGCCGGATTTGAAAGAGATGCATAGTATCGTTACGTCGCATTATGCACTGTAAATAAAAAAGGTGGATGTTTCTTAATCTACACAATATTTTTTATTATAGTACAAAAATATTTTATAATCAAGAATGAAAATAAAATAAACGTGTCCGTGCCAGGCCTGGCCTCACAAATAAAAAAACAAGACCAAATAGGAAAAAAAAATGTTAAGTGCAGGACCGACAAAAAATTCAATGGGTCTGCAGGGACGGGCTGATAAAAAATTAAACGGACCTAACGACCCGATATAAAAGTTTAAATGAAAACGATAAAATACAAGACATTTTCAAAGAATAGGGACTTTCGCTCGAATAAGTAGAAATGTGCGTCAAGAACCGATGCAAGACTGACATCATTGATACAGAAATGTAATGTGTCGAGCGTAGAGATCGGCATCGGACAGTTACATAGTGTCTGAGCCCAGACCTATTTTACTTTCAGCAGACTCTTTCCGGGCTGTGATCAGGTTTGTATTTTTTTTCTGCATAGTCAAGCAGGGACTGAATTGGACATAATTGTTCTCAGGGTGTCCTAGGCAATATGTTTTATAAAAATATTAATAGAATTATAAACTTCCATTTACGGAATCTTTGAAAATGGTTTTTATTTGCTGAGTTGTGAAACATACCTTTATATATGTTTATTTTTATCATTTGAAAAATGTTCTATTGTTTCTTATTCCAAAAAATGTTAAATTCGCAAGCACGATGCATTTTTACATGCAGTTTTTATTAATAGAGATTTCCGATATGCGAGTTACTAGTCGTCCCAATTAGCTCGGATAATCGATTTTGCACTATATTTTTAAAATTAAAAAATTTTTATTAGCTACCCATCATTTTCGAAAACATTTCTGAGTAGCTTTTATAGAGCAGAAATCAGTTTTCTCAAATAGGAATATGACTTTTTCGTATGGTATCAATTCTCAGGTAAATATTTTGATATTCAGAAAATATGTTTAACAGACAAACACACTGTTAAATTCTGTGCATTGCTTCTCGATATTAATAAGGACGAGTGAGACAAAATAATACACGAATCTAACGGAAACAAATTTGTTTAATTAACGTTAAACAAAAAGATATATTTAGATATTAATTGTAGTTAGGCTTGAGCTAACGGCCATAATCTTGAGAGAGTAAAAGGTAAACAAAAATAATCATCCGCTGGTCAAAAAACCCGACCACATGGTAGGCCGTCCAAAAGCTCTCTCCTCTGTCAATTTTTTTCTCTTCTTCCCCAGACCCTCAACAGAGAGTCCATTCATGCATTCCACAATATGCGTTGGTGAGGGTTTGTAGGCTGAGGTCCTTCTTTTTTGACACGAACGACGAACGTGACACATACTAAATTAATAGGATTAACATTAATGTGAAAATTATCATCACTTTGTTACAATTGCATGCATAAAGTAAGTTATGCAGATAAAAATGCTTGCTTATCGAGTTTCGAAAAACCGATTTTTTTTCATTTTAGACTTTCGAAAAATTTGGAATTCTGCATTTTATTTAAATAATTTGATTTGAACATTTTCAATTTGATTAAAATAAATAATTTCCTTTAATAATTATTTTGAAATTAAATATGTTCCTCCTATTATATATGTAAGAATTTATTAATTATAAATTAACAATTTGGATTTATTAACAAAACTATAAGTTGTTTTCAAAGAAACATTAAACGAAACTCTCTGTGCGATCTGCCATCACACTTACCCACTTGTTTCGAAAGATAGTTTTTTTTTTTTTTTTTTTTTTTTTTTTTTGAACCAATAATGCTTTCGGAATAAGGTAAAGTAAAATATCTATGACTATGTTTAAAGTAATACTACTAACCGATGCATTAAATGAAGTTTATATATATATTTTTTT
Source organism: Maratus speculifer (assembly GCA_964019185.1). NCBI lineage: Eukaryota > Metazoa > Arthropoda > Arachnida > Araneae > Salticidae > Maratus > Maratus speculifer. The sequence continues at coordinate 326,384,189 of OZ025292.1, forward strand.
TAAAGTACCGCTGTGGTGTAAAGGGTTAAAACGAACAATTTGCACAGCGGGAAATTTTCATCATTTAATGCATATTAAAGTTTTACAGCTTTATTCGAATTTACAGGGTTTTCAACAAATAACACCCTGATTTCAAAATTAAATTTCTCAAAAACAAAGATCGATATGCGGTAAACGGTTTTTTCATTAGGTAAGCTGTAAAAATCTTATGCAGAAATTTCAATCAGTGAATATTTTGAAAAAATTGCGTTCTGATTGCATAGAATGCTTTGATTTGGCATTTTTCTTGTTTTAGATTGCCTGCAGAGAAATAATTTTTCAGCTCACAGTGCAATATTTTAAAGATTTTTCGAAGTAAATTTTTAGAATTTCGAAATTTTAAAAATTTAATTTAAAAAAACTATGAAATATGGCACTTTAAGCCGAAAAACACATTCTCTGGCAGCAATCTAAAGCAAGAAAAATGTCAAATCAAAGCATTCTTTGCAATCAGAACACAATCTTTTCAAAATATTTACTGTTCGAAACTTTTGTATAAGATTTTTACAGCTTACCTGATAAATAAACCGTTTACTGCATAATTCTATCGATCTTTGTTTTTGAGAAATTTAATTTTGAAATCAGGGTGTTATTTGCTGGACACCCTGTATTATTATTATTGTTTTTTAATTCAGAATATCGCCTATATCTTCTATAAAAATTGCGAAAAGGGACTTTTAAATGATTTACCGCTAGTTTTCTATATATTTTACACTTTTGTAATTTTTTTAACCCTTCATTGCAGGATATTTTCTATTTTTATGAATATATATATATATATATATATAATTTTCAATTTTTCAGCTAAAATTTGATATTTTATGGCGTGTATCCATGTACACAACTGATGTTTTTAAATATTGTATTGCTATATTTTGCAATTAAAGGGGCTTAAATTAATTAATTTTATCAGCTTAATACTCAGTGGCTTTCTTTATATTAATATTTTTAAGTATTCAGTAAAAATAATAAAAGTATATTTTGCCTCAAAAGCTTGATCGAAAATTGTTGCCAAAAAACTAATTCTAATTTTTTGACAAATGACATGGAAAAAATAAGTGTTATTCCATTTTTTTGGATAGACTGTTCCTGACCAGTTACAACAATCATGGCCATATTTATGGCACATAATGAGAATTATAGCGTTATTAGGTATGTACAGCTGTGATACATGGTGTAATGAAGGATTAAAATCTAATTACAAAATGAAAATTCCCCTTTATATTGTAATAATAATGTGCAAAGATGTAGAGGTGAAAGATATATTAGGCAACAGATTTTACCACAAATTGATATACCTGCAAGAAGAAGAAGGTCAGAATGTTGTTGGATTATTTCAATAATCTCAAAACAGTAAACTCAGGACAAATTTAAAACTTCTTTATTTGTTTCGAGTTAAAGTAATGCACAAAATTCCTAGTAACTCGATTTAACCGTACATAAATTAATACAAATGCATGTAACATAATAATACAAACAATGTTAGAAGGTGCGTAATTTCACAAACCATTCTTTTCCCTAGGTTAAACAGAAAAAATAAAACGTTGTTCTATTCAGAAATTTTATACTGCTACAAAAACAGGATTCACATTTTGTACACTCTTCATAAATCAAAGACTTCTACATTACTAATGATCATTAGTTACACCTAATATACTCACCTAAATATAACATTGATGTTGTGGAATAGTCGATATATTGACAGTATTTTTCAAGAAAACTTTTCACATGGCGATAGAGAAATGTTCTCAAGAATTATTTATTACTTTTTTTTCGGTTCAAGCTAATTGTTTTATGATATTCTTAGTTCTATATTTTATGACTTCCGAAAAGTATTATTTACAAATATATATACATATATGTACACATATTAAAACCTCATCCTCAATAAAGGCGAAGTGGGCTCTAAAAAAAAAACCTCATTGTAAAACCATCTTCCCGTATTGCAAATTATACTTTATGTGTAAAATTGTTCACTATCATTACGTAAAGCGACCACCCATAACGCTACAATGACCAACTTCAAGTAGATTCTAGCCATGCTCTATCACATTTTTCACTTACATCCTTACAACAAGATATATTTTACCGTCGCTATAATGAGTATGTTGCTGATCGTTGTTGTTAAAAAATCATTCTAAGGTACTTGATTTCGTACATCAAGCAGGTTTCAGCAATTTTATTTCTGTTTCCGTTGCTAGAGTAAGAGTTTTGATACAATAAAACACAATAGCTTCATTTCCCAACTACATAACAACATATGCCGCTATGGTAAACTGGATTGTTATTATTAAATAAGTATTGATATGTAGTATACATTGCCATTGCCCATAAAGAATGTCCCAATTATAAATTTGAATAGTATCAACTGTAAGCGTTGGATAAAGTTGGTTCAAAGTCAGAAATAAAGAGTAGCTCAAACAGTTTTAGATGCCGCATGCCCGAGTATAGCTTTGTTATTTACTTGCTTGCTGTGCCACCTACGCAAAATGACGAATCCTGCGTGCAAAGCGTTATTGATGGATTGAAGGCTTAAAAGCCGTTAGAGCCATGCTATGAATTCCTTTGAGGCTTTATAAAAGACCGTGTGTATGTTCCGCCGCTACCTAATGATCTACCAGAACTAAGGCACAGAATTGAAGAAGATATTGCTTCTATTACTCCGTCTTGTTAAACAAAGTGTGGGATGAATTGGACTTTGGATGGATACAGGATGGATGTGTACCGCACAACTATAGGGTGTACAGATTCGACATTTGTACGAAAGATTTGATTAGTTTACCTACAAACTTTCGAAAAATACCCCATTCATCGATGAGTCTTTAGTATGTGCAGCGAGAAAAGGATATTAACCACAGAAAAAATATACTATATGATAATTCTCACCAGCTATATTCCGCGACCCGGGAAGCACAGGTTTACTCTCTTCTTATTTTAATGATACAATTTATTAAAAAAGAAATAGATAAAAAATACTTATTTTAACAAATCCAGCAGTTCGCACTTTCTATGAAGTGTAAATAAAACTGTTAGATTTTCAATATTACAGTGTCACGCCAAATTAACGTACCTTAAAAAAAATATTTCGGAACAATTTTACAATAAACACTGAATGCTTATAAAAGAGGTTTTTGAAGAATTTCTTTTTTTCTTTTATACTTTTTTTTTCCGTTCATTTTCCCACTTTGGCGTCTGGCGTCCTAAAAACAGTACATCTTTGAATTTACTATTATTTCAGAATTACTATTGTTATTACATGCATGCAGTAGTCATGGCACATTTTTTATATTTATTATTTTATTTCCTTTAAATTTAGGTATTAGTAATAGAATGAAAAAAAAAGTGCTTAAAGCTTTATGTACCACCGTTAAGACTTATTGCAAACTTGCATTTCATTCTTTAAAATTAAAATCAGTTGCTACATGTAATAATGGTATTTATAAAAGTTACTTGTCCAAGAGAATAATACATTATAGCTATATACACTATTATATACTGAGAAATATTTAATCTTGTTATAGTAATAAAATTCAACATTTTTCGAATGTCTTCAAAAATTCCCTATAGCTTATTATCATTAGAAATACATAAAATAACTACTGTCAGATCATTAAACTAAAGAAAAAAAGTATATCTAGCCATTCGGATTGTAAAAAATTAATTTTTCAAACTAAACAGCAATCGACCCCCCTCCCCTCAAAAAAAAGTTATAATAATAAATTAAATTAAATTAAAAAATATGTATGATCTCGAAAGGATTGAATATAAATTCAACTGTACATAAATTTTACTATGCAACAGGAGGAATAATAAATACCCTTCGCTCAAAACAACTATACTCGTTTTCACAGCAGAGCAGCATTAAATTACTACTTGAATTCTAACTTTCGAGCTTTCGATTTCTTCCTGGGGGGGGTTTTTCCGCGCAGGTGGAATAATGAAATGAGAACCATTGATTGACCAGTCCCGGTCATTCCTCCCGCGGATTGTGCATGCAGCGCGGGCGCTTTACTAAAAGCGAAATCTCCTGATTATCGGCTTCGAGCGCCAAATTTAAAAAAGAAACAAGTTGGTCAAGGTCAGAGAAACTAATCGTTTGGTGGGCGGACAAAATTGGCTTTTGCTTTCTAAGAGCAGAAAGGAACATTAGAAAAAGATTCATTTTGTTACAAATAATGGCAATAAAAAAACTTATTTGTGACACTTTAATGGTCAAGTGAATCAAAGAAGAAACGGTTACGTAATGAACACTTGAGGAAGACAAACAGAGACAAAGATATTATGTAACGGTATTGGTTTAAAAATAGGTTGCAGCGTAAGCGATAAAAGGAATATCAGTAATTTTTAATTTCTGTTTTTCTGTGAGCAATGAATATGTAATATTGGATATGTATATGGAATGAACACTTGAGGAAAACAAAAATAGAGAAAGATAATAATGGTTTAAAAGAAGGTTTAATGAAAAATTGGTTAAAAAAAGAAGGATAATTTAATAATAATGGTTTAAAATTTAATTACAATATATAAACGATTATAGCAAGAATAAAACATTTGATTCCGATTTTTCGGTGAGCATTAAATGTATAATTGGCATTTCTGAAGAAGTCTATACTTCTTTAAACTAAATAAATGAGATAAATATCTTATACTATAATGCGAGCAAAAATTGTGTGTGTGTGGGTGGGTAAATTTTATCTCAAAAACGGCTCTAACGATTTTCGCAAAAATTTGGATTTTACCATTTTCGGGCACGAGAAGACCATTGGGCTAGGTCACATGTTCGAGAAAATTCGATTACTGGGTCATTTTGGGTCATAATGGGTCAGGATCAAGCTATTTATATCTAGAGAACGGCTGGATCGATTTTGAGGAAATTTTGTATCCAATCGTTTTTTGGCACGAGAAAACAATTGAGCTGGGTCACATGTTCGAAAAATTTTGATTAGTGGGTCATTTTTGGGTCATTGTGGGTCAAGCCATTTTTATTTAAAAAACGGCTCTAACGATTTCGACCAAATTTTATATTTTATCATTTTGGATTACAAGAAGACCATTGGATTAGGTAACATGTTCGAGAAAATTCGGTTAGTGGGTCATTTTTGGGGTCATTGTGGGTCATGCTATTTTTATCTAGAGATTTTCTCACGCAATTTTGACTAAAAATTGCATTCTATGGTTTTCGGGCACGAGAAAAACATTGGGCTAGGTTACATGTTCGAAAAAAAATTTTAATGGGTCATATTGGGTCATTAAGTGTCTGGGTCAAGCTATTTCTATTTAAAGAACCGCAGAATCAATTTCATCGAAATTTTGCCTGTAATAGTTTTTTGACACCAGAAAGCTAATGGGCTAAGTCACACGATCGAGAGATTCCGATTATAAGAGTCATTTGTGGGTCATGATGCGTCATAATGGGTCATGGTCAAGCTATAGCTAAAGAACAGGTGGATGAATTTTAACGAAATTTTGTATACAACATTTCTTTAGCACGAGAAAACTATTGGGCTAGGTCTCAGTTCGAGAAATTTCGATTACTGGGTCATTTTGGGTCATAAAAGGTCTGGGTCAAGCTATTTATATATAAAGTACGATAGTATCAAATTTAATGAAATTTTGTATGTAATTTTTTTTGACACGAGAAAATTAATGGGCTATCTGACATGTTTGAGAGATTTCGATTATAAGAGTCATTTATGGGTCATGATGGGTCATAACGGGTCATGTCAAGCTATATCTAAAGAACATGTGGATCAATTTTAACGAAATTTTGTATGCAACATTTTTTGGCACGAGAAAATCATTGGGCTAGGTGACATGATCGAGAAATTTCGATTAATGGGTCATTTTGGGTCATAAAGGGTCTGGGTCAAGTTATTTATATTTAAAGAACGGCAGGATCGAGTTTAACGAAATTTTGAGTGTAACAATATTTGTACACGAGAAAACTAATGGGCTAAGTCACATGTTCGAGAGATTTCGATTATAAGGGTCATTTGTGGGTCATGATGGGTCATGGTCAAACTATATGTAAAGAACGGGTGAATCGATTTTAACGAAATTTTGTATACAGCATATTTTTGGCAGGAGAAAATCAGTGGGCTATGTCACATGTCCGAGAAATTTCGATCAGTGGGTCACTTTTGGGTTATTCTAATTTTATCTAGACAATGTCTCGCGCAAATTAGACTAAATTTTATATTCTATCGTTTTCGGACACAAGAAAATCATTGGGTTAGGTCAGATGTTTGAGAAAACTCGATTAATGAGTCATTTTGTGTCATAATGGGTCAAGGTCAAACTATTTATACCTAAAAATTGGCTCAATCGATTTTATCTAAATTTTGTATTTAACATTTTTCGGCGCGCAAAAATTAATGAACTAAGTCACATTTTCGAGAGATTTCGATATAACGGTCATTTGTGGGTCATGCTAATTTTATCTAGAAAATTGTTCTCACCATTTTGAGTATATTTTCTATTATATCGTTTTCGGGCAAAAGAAAACCATTGAGATAGGACACATGCACGTAACAATTCAGTTAGTGGGTCGTTTTAGGTCTTAATGGGTTCGGGTCATTCTAATTATGTATAACAACGACTCAGTCAATTTTACCTAAATTTTGCAACGGAACGTCTTTTGTCACGAGAAGACTATTGAGCTGAGTTGCATATTAAACAAAATTATATTAGTGGGTCATATCGCTTCATTGCTGAATGCTGTCAAGCTAATTTTACTTAATAAATGGCTTAAACGATTTTGATTCATTTTATACTCTGATGTTTTTGATTACCTGAAGACCATTGAGCTAAGTCACATGTTTCATCACATGTGATTAGTGGATCATTTGGGTATTAAGGGTCAGGATCATGAGACTATGGCAAAAGCCAATAAGTTGGCGATATTTGACAAAATACTGGCGAAATTTGGCCGAAAAATCGACTATTAAGGTTACGAAACCAAAACACATATTTGGCACCAAATGAAAGAATGTGTCCAAATTTGGTTATATCTGGCAAAAAATATTGTCTTTCAGAATGTGAAGAAATTTCTTATACATTCTTAATAGTCTTCGAGATGCATAGTTAAACTAACCAGAGTCGAGCTAAAAAAGTGATTTGGATTGATGTCTTTTCATTGTAAATTTTAAAATAAAGTAAAATTTATGAACATGTGCATACATAGTTTTCTTATTGATTGTTTTTGTAAATAATACTATTTTTAATAACATGTTTTACAATAATAACACTATATCGAGTTGAACACAAAGTTAATTTTGACCGAGCTGATCTCGGTCACCCCTGCTAGTAGATTTTATGTAAAAAAAAAAAAATTAAAACTTAGCGAAAAAAAAATTGTTTTTTAGTCATTTTTCTGTAGATTACTTTATATATTGTATAGTCCTTTCTTTTTTTTCATTATTCTGCATGAGAACACACTTAAATTACAGTTTTACTCAGTCAGAGTTTGGGGAATAAAATTAACTGTTTCTTTCCAAAGAGTAGAAACATTAACAAAAGTTTCATTCTGTTTCAAAAAAAAAAAAAAAAAAAAAACTTGTCTGCGATATTTTAATGATCAAGGGAATCATAGATGAAAATGTTACACAATGAACGCAGGGAAAAAAAGAGAAAAAAAAAAAAAAAAAAGAAAGAAAGAAAAAGAAAGAAAGGAGAAAGAAAAAACAAACCAAGTTGGAATTACACGTCAAATGTGGAAAATGAGGTGCATTCACACGATACTCATTTTTATAACTAATCAAATCTTCGTGCAATAATTGTTGCACTCGTTCGAAATGATATAACATAATTAAAATGCACTGGAAATTATTTTTTCCCATTGGCCGTAATGCAACAGAGTATTTGTAAACTGTCCCTCAAATCGTTTATGTGTCCCTGTAATTCTACTATGCTCCTTCTATTATACACGAAATAAATTAGTAAACCTCAGCAAGCAATATCAATTTCAGTACATATGAAATAGTTTAACATATTTAATGTCCAAACAATGTTTTCCACTACATCATTATGTAACGGAATTGTTTTGTTTGGCCCTATGAATGAATAATAAATATACAGAATGTATGTTTTAGTGAACTTAATAAATAAATATCAATTTCATTGTGTTAAAAAGGGTGTAACATCATTAAAATGTACTTGAAACACTTTTTTCCCCCATTGGCCATAATGTAACGAAATAATTTTGACTGTCCCTGTAATTGAACTAACTATACATCCGATTTTCAGAAAATCTAAAATGACTTGACAAAAATCTGTTACAATTATGAACCTAAAATTTCAAACCTTTCTGTTGGGTAATTTTTGCGCCGTTATATGTGGACAGACATACAGATGGGCAAAAATAACTTAAAGGGATTTTAAGACGAATGAATAGCATGAATAGCATGAACCTTAATAACATTTATACTGTGGGGTTTTTCATCAGAGGAAATATTCCAGTAAAACAACTGATTTCAAATTGAGAAAAGCATATACAGTAAAACCTCCAACGGACAGTTTTCCAATCCCCACTTCCAAAATCTAAATTTTTGTATGTTTAACCTCTGAATAACGGACATTCCGAATAGCGGACACTATTTTCGGCGATAAAGGATGAAAAAATATTTTTTAAGGAGAAAAAAAAAGGGGGGGGGGGAAAAAAAAGAAAAAAGTCCTTTAAATTTATCAGGGCAATGTGTCACAAATTTTGTGATCACAGATAAATGTAGAGAAAAGACTGGGGAAAATCGTACCCCCCCCCCACTACACACGTTCAGTGACGAATTCAGGGGCTTACCTGGGAGGGACATCTCCTAAGCATTGAAATGTCCTCCCGGAAGATTTTGAGATTTTATGCTTTTAATGGTCAAAAATCCCCCCTACCCACCCGGAACTTTATAATGTCCAGTAACGTCACACTGAAAAACAAATTACATGTAAACGCAAGCAAACTTTTGTTACAGATTTTTTTCATAAGAATTTAATAAAGAGTGTATAAGTGCAAAGTTTCATTTCAGTTTCATTGCTTAAAAAAATAATTTTAATTTCTGATTAATCATATAATAGAGGTTTTAGGACATATAAAAGTCAATTAATGAAACATTAAGCATTTCTTAGCAATTTTTGAATCTCTGATGATTTTTCCAATAGCGGGCACCTCCGAACAGCGGACAATTTCTGCGTTCCCGAGGTGTCTGTTATTTAGAGGTTTTACTGTATAACTTTTAAGAGCTATTTCTCATATTACGTAATCAAATGTGACACCCCATTGACATATAAATCAAAAACTAGAAAAATAACAAAAATAAAACAAAACAATTAAATTTCATGAAATATAACGGAATTTTTATATGAATAGAAAATTTACAAAAGAAAATACTTACCAACCTATACAATACCCACACAAACCGAATACAAACTATCTAATTAACCTACACCGAAATTATGTATAGAGACTTAAGGTACATTCCGCTATGGAATATTTTACGAATATCTAAATAATCGACGCAAGATATTTATATACATGTTAAAAGACATGTCGAAAGATTTGACAGAAGTTAACATTAACGTTCGATCAAAAATAAATTCGGAAAAGATTAAATGTTCAATTCTTCACTAGAAGAAAAAAACAAAAACCGATAACATATTCATCAAAATTGAGTTAAGGACTACAAATTATGTGTATACTTTGGATGGGAAATAATACATCGGGCAAGAACTTTATGAATGAAATCAAGCGAAGAATAAGAAATCGGTGGAATACTTTTAGAAAGAACAGTATTATTATGAAAGATAATATTCCTTCTAGCTTGACTAACCAATTTAGTTTAATCAATGTTTTTTTGTATATACTAACTTAGGCTGAGGAAACCTAGACACTAAGAAAAACGGATGGTACAACGATTAAAAACAACCCAACAAAGTGTGGTAAGATATATATGTAGGAAAAGTTTTTAAGTTGCTTTAGTGTTGTCTAGAGGTTCAAGGAATTGGCCCAGGCGATTCCCTTAAAGAAGAAACTCGCTTACTTTAATGAATAAACTTTCTTGGCTATTTACATGTATGTATATACATTGCAGCATAAATATCTTACATGTTGGTGAAATATGACACATAAAAAGAGGCCGTCTGCCCATCAAAACTTGCTAAAGTCCAATATAGCTGCGGAGACATTCCGCTTACCGCAGGTCCGTCTGGCCATATTTCGCTCCGAGATGTTCGGGCGGCTTTTTAGACCGTCTGTCTGCAGCCGATTCCAGTTAGCATCTGTTTTACCTCTCCTAAAATATTACCTATAGCTCATCACAATTTTTGTTGTTCGCGAGTCTAAGCTCGTCATCCCGATCCCCATCATCGAAGGTGCTTATTGAGCAGTGCTGAGTTCAACTCTTGTTGCTGGGTGCCTTTGTGGATAGGTCCCACACATATATATGCAGACTTGCCAAGTTCTGAAAGCTAAAAATCAGGAGATTTTGTTTCAGAAATCAGGAGATATTTTTGTCTATGAAAACTTAAGAATTTAATCGTATAATGTTTTCACGTATTTTTAATTTGACTAAATATTATAAAAAAAAAGGGGGGCATTTTGTTACTCATAAACTTGTGTAAAAGCTATAGTAAAGATCATAAGTAAGTCTTAATCGAAACAAGTTATTGATAATGCAGCAGATGATCAGAGTAACAGTAACAAATCTTAAAGATTCATCATTTATAATGAATTCGAATGTAGTTTATCGCATAAAATACAACTGATCAATCATACTAAAGGACAACTACTGCCTGTACTAGAGTTTTCGTCACTGAATCACAACATATTTTATTGTAAAATAACAGAATATTTAAAAAATGTGAAAAATCAGGAGAAATATGTCAAAAATCAGGAGTATGCAGAAACATCTGAAAATCAGGAGTCTCCTGCCGAAATCAGGAGACTTGGCAAGTCTGTATATGCTAAGCATAAATAGAAGAGTCATAAACGAACCATCATGCATAAAATGATATTTTCCTTAATCTTTTCATTTCCGCCTTATCAAGTTTCATTGTATCTTAAACATGCTGTGAGAAGGGGTAGGGGTAGGTCGGATCTACCTATGCTCGCGGTCTCTCTGTGTACGTCTGGATACACTATATAGCGACCCCATCCATAAGTTGTTTTATTTGAACGTATTCTATTGCATTATATCAAATATCTCTGCGAATCTTGTTCATAATTTCCTTATGTGATATAGTTACATAGTTTTTCTCTTCTCAAAAATGCTTACACTTCAGAAAAAAAACTTTCCCTTATTCCTTTTTTTTTTTTTTTTTTTTTTTTTTTTTTAGAAAATATGAGAACTATTGATTGCCCCTGTCCCGGTCATTCCTCCCACGGGTTGTTCATGCAGCGTGGGCGCTTTACTAAAAGCCAAAATCACTTTTCCCTTTTTTTTTTTTTTTTTTTTTTTTTTGTAGAAAATATGTTATTTTTGTAATTTTTGAATGTAGATTAACTTAGGAATACTGTTCATAATTTACATTTTTCACGCACAACACAGTGCATAATCACCACCAGAATCAGATACAAGTTTTTACATTGCGTCTGAATTAAGCGATTTTTACCTGATTTTCTATTAGGCGTTTTCTACAGCACAGATTTTTATTTTGGAAAATAGCTTTCTTAGATGCGTTAAATCAGTTATTTCCAACTAGATGCGTAAACCACACATGATGAGAGAGACGGGGGGGGGAAACTATTTGACTTTTTAGTGAGACATATCGAATTTTCCCCCAACCATTCATTGTCAATTTCTTTTGCCTGTTTTATGTAACACGTTACGTGATTTTTTTTTTTTTTAAGGAATACAAACAAAATTTAAAAAATAATTTATCCCGTGGATTCTAAGAATTTCTAATTAAAAGTTTAAAATAGAATTACACTAAAATAATTATACGAGGCCTTATAATACAATAATTATACAATCATTCATACCGAATTTTCATAATTAACATTTCTGGTTTTTGGTTACTGCTGCACTATATGTTTTTGCGTAACACTTTCTATTACTATTCATTGTTGTACCACACAAAGAAACTTTTACCGTAAAACTACTTAAGGCGCAACACTATGGAACAGAAAAACACCCGGATGATAACATAAAGTCTATGGGGCGTTCTTTTCAAATATTTCACCCAAATTTTAATAATTTTACATGTTTTTTTTTTTTTTTTTTTTTGTGCACAAGATAGCTGAGAACGATCCACAATCGGCCTAGTTTTTACATTTTTAGTTTAGTTTAGTTGGTTTCAGATTTTTTTTTAAATTAATTTTCGGAACCGGTTTAACCGCTTTTTACTTTTTCGATTTTGGTTATATATTTTTTATATTATGATAGTTTCAATTTCAGAACCGGTTTAAACCGGTTTTGAAAGTTAAAATATTTTTTAAAAACAAATCTGAAACCAAAATCGAAAAAGTAAAAACTAGCCCGGTTGTAGATTGCCCTCAGCTATCTTGTGCAAAAAAATCATGCAAAAATATTAAAATTTGAGCGAGATATTAGGAAAGAACGCTCCCATAGACTTTACATGGTCATCCGGGTCTTTTTGAGTAATTTTTCTGTGACTATTGTGGGCTCTTAAGTAACTGGCCAACATATAATCAAAACAAATTTAAACAGAGCCACTATTAATGCTCCTGTCCCTGCAAGCGAAGAAACTCGTGAGCTAATGCTATTCCTATGGGGAGGTTATTTTCTAATAACTCGCTTGCATTTCGACAAAATATTTATTGTTTTTTTTTTTCTTTTCCCCGTTGGATTTTTGAGGTCCCTCTCTATAGTGCTAGTTTTTCACATTTTTGATTTTGGTTACTGTATACTGTATACTTAGGACCACAATACCTCACTCTCCCACTCTCCCTTATATATATCATATCATATCATATATATTATAAAGCAGAAGTTCTGAAATTTCGGCTCGAGTGTTTTCAAAAACTACCTGACGGATTTTTTTTAGATTGCATCAATCGATAGGAAATATTTTTGCGGAGGTTTGTGATTCAAATATACAGGGATAATTCTGGTTTTTCGTAATAAATTTCGTATTTTTCGGGGTTTTTTTTGACGAAAGGGTTGCAACAATAATTTTTTTGGCGATAATTATGTTTCAAAAAAGAAATGAAATGGCTTTCTCTAATGGAAAATAATATAAACATCTTGAAAAAAAACCATTCTAATTCATTGATTTAAAATAATGATAAAAAGAAAAAAAATCAGTTTAATGCAAAATAATATTACAAAAGGAAAATATTTAACTATAACAATATATATATATGTATATATATATATATACAATTTGGCTATTTATTTTTTTCGAGCAGGTTAAAAGAAAACATCTCAGAAACTTCATTAGGTAAAACATAAGTAATTTCTTTTTCTTTCTTTCTTTTTTTAAATATTTTTTAATCTAATTTTCCCATTATGTGTTTTACAGAAGAAACTCACAGAATTAATTTAAAAAAAAATGGCTCTAATTATTATTTGTGTGTTATTTGTTCAATTGGGTGTTTCAATCTACTTTTGTTGCCAAACAATGCGATTCTAAACCAAAAAAAAGACCAAGACGGAGCGATTTTAGCAAGAACTATGTTCTCTCTCTCTCTCTCTTTTAATGTATGAGCGCATTTTTAGGAAATATTTTGATATTTAATTTAAATAATATATAGCAGTTAATACCGCAAAATGAATAATATTCAAATTTTAGGGTAAATGTCTTTTCACATAAACAGATATTGTAAAATAATTTAGCTGCAACTTTTAAAATGTTTTTATGGCACAGATGTCGTATACGCACCACATTTGCGCGATTTGTTTCTGACGCCAATGTCATATATACATCTGGGTATTTAACTGACGCCAAAGTGTCCTTATTTTGCTTGATATGACAACCCAGATGTTGTTGTTTATTTATTAATAAATTGTTTATTTACTTTTATTTCCTTTTTTTTTCAATTATATAAACTGTCGGACGCTCCTCTCAGTCCACAAAACTTTGAAGAATGTCCTAGGTAGTTTTAGCTGCCACCACCGATATTAATGGGCGATATCGGTCACCTGCTGTGAGGATTGGGTAAACTAACACTGACGCTGTTAATGAACTGAACTAACAGTTTATTTAAGATATAGATATGTACACCAGAAACAATATTTACAACTATCTACAATTACAACTCGGATATAGATGATCCGGTTCAACATTAAATTAACTACCATAAACGTTGGTTGTGTACCGTTCTACTTACACTTTCTTCCTCACACTCAACGCACGTTGGATACGCTTTATCAGAGATTACTGCAGAATCTCAATACACAAGGGTACTAGGCCTCACTTCTCGGCCTATAACACTATCCACTGGGACGCCTTGTCCCACGCTCAAAATATAGACTATGCAACAGGACCACAAATCCTGAGCGACCTATCGGTCTCAACGCCAAGCGAGAACTGTCTAAAACATCTCAGTCGAGAGTTGACCTTGTCAGAGATCTTCCTTCCCCCAGCAGGGCCTCTTAGAGTTCCCCCATTGGTTCAATTCCGCATACCAACCTTGAGTCATGACATCTACTGTTTACACATCACTTAAATACTAAATGACAGCTGAGCCATGCCCCGTGGTCATCACTTTCATTCAGCAACGAGTGCGTCATCCGCACACCTGCGCCTGGATAACCACCTGTCGTTTGTCATTATAAGAAAAGAAAGAAAGGTTATTTCGAGCTTCACGGATACACAACCCACAATACATAAAATATTCAGATAAGGAAATGTTATTCCTTTCTAATTCAGGGCAGATGTCTTCTAGGAACCTGACACCCCCCACCTTAGCGGAAAATATGCCTCTTAGGGGCTAATTTTCCCCAAACATATAATAATATTACGGAAGAGTTCAATAGTCTCTTTGCAGATTTCTTCATTCTAAATATTACATAGGCATCTTCAGGTGTCTGAACATTCTCTACTGACATCTCTACTGAACCTTATACTAATACTACTATTGCATAAACAATACACATGCTAATTTACTATCATAAACACAAAACTTAAAAAAAAATATTTACACACACACAAAAAAATTAGACATGTGATGACATCCTTTAAGGTTGTCTACCATTTTGACATTGATACTGATGGGCTAGTAACTGGTTGTTCTTCCCAGCTCTTTCTCTGTAGCCTCGAAATTGCATCAGCATTCAAATGTTGAACCCCGGGACGATGAGAAATGCTCAGGTTCCAGCGTTGCAAGGCTAGAGCCCACCTAGTGAGTTTGGGCGACCTTGGGGTTGTTTCCGTGAGAAATTTTAATGGATTATGATCGGTAATGACCTCAATTTGAGATCCATAAGTCCACTTTTCAAACTTCCGCAACCCGAAGAGAACACTCCAAGCCTCTTTCTCTATACTCGGCCAAGCACGCTGAGCCCCTGACAATTTCTGACTGGCAAAAGCTATAGGTTTAAACTGACCTTTTTCATCTTTTTGAGTAAGACAACATCCTACTGCAAGGTCGGAAGCATCGGCGTGAAGCTGATATTCCCGGCCTACGATAGGTGTAGCCAAACTCGTCACTTTACACAACTCATCTTTAAGAGTATTAAATGCTTTTTCTGCCCTTTCATCCCATGGTACAGTATTTTTGACATTTCCTTTGGTTAATTCGGTTAAAGGTATAGCTATCTCAGCATAATTTGGAATATAAGATCGGTAGAATCCCATTAATCCCAAAACTGATCTAACTTCCTTTTTAGTCTTTGGTCTCTTTAAGTCCCTTATTGCTCCGATTTTCTCCTCATCAGGTGCATGAGTTCCACCCCCAATAACATGACCTAAAAACTTAGTCAATTTCTCTCCAAATTTACATTTGTCTAGTCTAATCGTAAAATTTCTATTTTTCAACTCTTCAATGACAGCCCTGACATGCTCACAATGCTCTTCCCAGGTATCGGAGAAAATGATGACATCATCAATATATGCTTCTGCATACCTCCGATGACCTTGGAGAACCTCATTCATGTCTTTTTGAAACGTAGCAGCAGCCCCTGATAATCCAAAAGGCATTGTACGCCACTGATAAGTTCCGTTATGTGTCGTAAAAGCTGTCAGAGGTTTAAAATCCTCAGCCATTTTAATTTGCCAATAACCCCTCAATAAATCTATTGAAGATAAATATTTAGCCGCCCCTGCGGTATACATAATTTCTTGGGAATCTTTCATCGGGAAGGTGGGAACCTGCGTTACAGAATTTAAAGCTCTGTAATCAATACACATTCTGACAGTTGCATCTTTTTTCGCAACGCAAACAACTGGATGGCTAATTTCAGCATTCGACGGTTCGATTAGATTTAATTCTAATAACTCCTGAATCTGCCTATCCACTTCCTCTTTATAAGCTACCGGCACGCTATATAACTTTGGTTTTTTCCTTTCTACACCCGGTTTCAGATGAATACGATGTTCCCCTACTTCCGCTGGTCGTACAGGACCCATAAACACTTCTTTATTTTCCCTCAAAATGGACTTTAAATCTTTGACTTGACTATTAGATAGCCCTCCCAGGTCGAAATTCATGCTGGTATTTGTTTGCTAGGCAAGCACCAAGTGCTATAACCCAACAAGTAAAATAGCATAAACTAGCATTACACATTGCTGGTTCCAGCAGAATTTCCAGCAATTCATGGTGTGTATTGGCCCACTTTGCTGGAAATAAGCATGAGATGCTTGCATATAGCTTGTCATGCTTTTGTTGTGCAAGCTAGCGATATAGCATGTGATGCTAGCTAGCATATAATAACATATAATTTCCTGCAATTCATGGTGTGTAATGGCCCACTTTGCTGGAAATCTAGCAGACATAGCAATACCTAGCAATAACTAGCATATTTTTGTTGCTGGTACAAGCATATATTTTGACCTGGGCTTTTATTTCAAACCTCTCAATATCCCGTTCTATCTCTTGATCCCGGTTCAAAATAGGAATTTCCCCAACTTCTCCAAATTCCTCATCACCTTCGAAAACAATATTAACTATATTACATTTAGCGATAAATTCTCTTATCTTATTTTGGTGCACATGCTTCCTACTCCCGTCGGCTAACTCAACAATAAACGAATGCTGGTTTCGTTTTTCTACAATAGTTGCCGGCCCCTGCCACCTAGAATATAACTTATTAGTCGAATCGGGGATTAACAGTATAACTTTATCGCCTACCTCAAACGTTTTTTCTTTTGACCTTAAATTATAATGATACGCCATTCTATTTTGTTGAACCTCAGACGACAATTTTGCCTCATTTGCGGCTCTTTCTAAGCGGTTCTTAAGTTTATCCAAGTACTCATGAATCGGCGTAGTATCTAACTGCGCTCCCTTATTTTCTCCTGCCCATGACGACTTAAGAATCGATAACGGACCCTCCGGCGCTCTACCATATAATAACTGGAAAGGTGCGATTCCCGTCGTAGAATTTGGGACTTCCCTATACGCCCATAATATAAATGGTATTTGTTCATGCCATTTTTTTCCTTCTTCCCTAATCGTATGATGTAGCATACGTTTAAGAGTCTGATTAAATCGTTCCACCAGTCCGTTGGACTGTGGATACTGTGGAGTCGAAAATCTTGGACTAGCACCTAACCTTTTCTCAAATTCTTTCGTTAAGTCGGCAGTAAAATTGGTTCCATTGTCGCAGGCAATTACATTAGGAATTCCTGTTCTCATAAATATTTGAAGTAACGCCTCACACGCGGTTTTAGCAGTTAAACTTTTTAGAGGGATTGCATCCGCCCATCTGGTATGCTGATCAATTAAAGTCAGTATATACCGATGCCCTTGTGAACTTTTAGGATCAATAGGCCCAATTAAATCAACATTAACAACCTGAAATGGAAGTTCCGGCCGCGACACTGGGGAAATAGGAGCTCTATCATTTACTTTAACCCCTCTAGTCAATTGGCACTCTAAACATGATTCACAAAACTGTTTAGCTTCTTTTGCCATTCCCTCCCAATAAAAAGAATACCTTATTCTCTGCAACGTTTTCTTGGCTGCATGATGCCCTCCAAATACCGATGAATGCGCTAATTTTAAGATTTCTTCCCTTCTTACCTCGGGTACTACTAATTGCGCTATAGTTTCGCCTAACAATTTCTCTTTATGATACAATAATCCGTTTACAATATAATAATCCCCTTTTTCCTTTTTAGCTAATTCCCAAGCTTTCTCTAATTCTTTACATTCCAACTGGGATTTCTTAAACATATCTGAGTTACTAACAATAGATTCATTATTTTCCTCCGTTTCAGTTTTTTCTGGATCCTGACTTTGTACATTTTGCGATCTCGCGTCTATTACGTAAACATTACAGCTATCGTTACTTACATCTTCCTTTTCATTCGAGTTATCAATCATAATTTCGGAACTTTTTAATTCTTCTGACTCTATCAATGGATCCTCAAGATTGACACCTGACAACTCATTAATCACCTCGGGATGTAAAATTACTTGCTCATTAATATTATCAGTTACTGCGCAAAGTACTTCCTGATGAATAATATTAGTTTGCCCGAATTGCGGAATAGCTAGCGGTAGTTTAACTAACGGTGATTTAACAGCTTCACCAAATAACCCTTGTAAATAAATACTACCCGCTCCCTTTAATTTCTCTTCCGGTACTAAATCTTTATGAACAACACTAATCTCACATCCAGAATCAACCAATCCCTTTGCTTTTTGCCCATTAACACTGACTTCAATTTTCTCAAGTTTATTTAATTTCTCACCAATAACATTAGTTTTCTGCTCGGCCTTTGCCGATATTCTAGCCACAATAGCCCCATTAGGTAACTCTTGATTTTCTTTCACCATAATCTTATGAACACCTGCTTTCTGGTCTCGCCCTTTATTGCCATTATTAGTTCCCTCATTACCCACTTTATTACAAAAACGTTGGTAATGACCTCTCAAACCACACTTAAAACATTTAGGCCCTGAAGCATCATTCGTCTTCTTAAACTCTGTTTTCCTATCCGGAAAAGAATTACACTCATTACTACCATTTTGCCTCCAACTACCACTAAATTTATTATCCTCCCTCGGTCTCATTTTTTCATTGTTTACGTACTTATCTTTACCTTTAAAGCTTTTATGCGTAACCGCATAAGACTTATGTTTAGCATCAAAATAATTATCACACTCTTTAGCAATTTTAGGAGCTTCTAACCATTTACCCTGGTGAGTTAAACTAATATATGCTGCAGTATCCTCATCTAGCGTACTCATTAGCTTATCAGTAACTATTAACTGTTTGACCTTTTCATAAGTGTCCGCACCTCTAATTTTACAATAATTTTCCCACGTAGCTATTAAACGCGATACAAATAATACATGGGTTTCGTTCGGATTTCTCCTAGCTTTCCGGAAATTTTCTAAACATGCCTTCGGGGTTGGCTCATGTTCCCTTAGGACTAACTCCTTTAATTCCTCATAATTCTCCATTTGTTCCTTAGTGGTATAAATTAACAAATTATCCGCCTTATCTCCTAACATATTTAGTAGAATTTCGGCCTGCTGGTTTTCCGGTACATTTTTAGTTTGGAATGCCCTTTCTAAACTGTTGAAAAATAAATTCCATCCCTCAGTCCCTTCTGGTACTTTGATAGATAGAGTTTTAACACTTTTGATCAATTTTTCGATGTTACTTTCATTACTAGATTCCCTAGATCCATTAGAGTTATTTGCTGAACCTTGAACTCTGAGCCTTTCCATTTCTAATTCATGTCCCATCCTCAATTTCTCCATTTCTAACCTTTCCTGTTTTTCTAACTTTTCCTGTTTTTCTAACTTTTCGCGTTCTAATTTTTCCTGTTTTTCTTCACGCTCTAACCTTTCCTGTTTTTCTAACTTTTCGAGTTTTAATTTTTCTTGTTCTAATCGTTCTGCAACAATAGCGTCAGATAATTCCTTAATAACCCCCTCGTCATACTCATCACTGTCCATTATCTTTTTCTTAAGCTGAATTCTGGTATCATCTTCCGTGAATTCAACACCCAATTCTTCAGCTATCACCTGAAGATCAACCTTTTTTAGTTTCAATAAGAAAGCCATACCTTCACCGATTGTTATTACCATCCCACAAGAATAGTTAAACCTACCAAATTAATATTTCCTAAATTTCTAACTTAGTACAGATATTTCTCCACTTATTATACTAATTAATACCCTTCAGATAATCAATACATTTCATTTCTAATTAACCTACTGAATACTCTAATTTTCCTCAACCATTGATATCACACAATATACTTCCAATAAAACAAAAGGTAAAAGAGTAATTCGATTTGATTACTATGCAATATAGGTCTCAATATATACACTTAGATAACAACATACAACTTATATAATAATACTGATACGTTGCAATTGAATAGAAGTATTGATGTCAATCAAAAAATCCACATAAAGAAAAATTGAAACACATGCATACATAAATTTCTACAATTATCCTCATAAAATATTTCCGAACTCAATATTGGTTCTCACACTTAAAACAAATATACTGAAAATCTTTACTTTTATTTTTACTCACTATGGCTCTCTTTTGAGCCTTTTTTTTTTCCACTATGGCTCTCTTTTGGGCCTTTTTTTTCACTATGGCTCTCTTTTGAGCCTTTTTTTTTTTTCTCACTAGTATTGGCCAATTAAAATTTCCATTTGCTTAGAATTTTGATAATGCGACTCTTAAAATTTAAACAGTATTGCTTCATTTAACAATTACTTTAACAATAATTTAGATTTAATGCATTAATTTAGTTCACTAATATCATTCTAAATAGCATATCATTATCATCTCAAATTATTATGACCTTTCTTTAAAACAATAGCAATATGGTTACTAATTCTTTACACCTATCTGAACACAATTATTTCATTGCACATAAATTACATAGACAATTTACTTAAATTACTATTAATTATACAACAATACCATTTGGTTCGAGATGTCAGAAGAAATGAATGATCAAAACACCTTACCTTATACTTTCTTTGCTGGATTACTTTTCTAATCACAGGTAGCTCCACGATGTAGCGGTAATATGGCACAACAGTTCAGTTTAGTTCTTTCTAATAAAGATACGCACAACACTTTAGTCCACACTAGACGATATGGCACGATACTTTATCACACACTCGACGATCCGGCACGATACTTTAGCACATACTCGACGATACGGCACAACACTTTACACACATTCGACGCTACGGCACGACACTTTACACACATTCGACGATACGGCACAACACTTTAGCATACAATCGACGATCCGGCACGATGCTTTAGCACATACTCGACGATATGGCACGACCACACAAGAATTCCACTGGATACTCTGGCATTAACAGACTGCAACACGGCTCGCTGGTCACTGGTTTCAGGCGATTCTATCCCGACGCTGCCAACAATTTGTCGGACGCTCCTCTCAGTCCATAAAACTTTGAAGAATGTCCTAGGTAGTTTTAGCTGCCACCACCGATATTAATGGGTGATATCGGTCACCTGCTGTGAGGATTGGGTAAACTAACACTGACGCTGTTAATGAACTGAACTAACAGTTTATTTAAGATATAGATATGTACACCAGAAACAATATTTACAACTATCTACAATTACAACTCGGATATAGATGATCCGGTTCAACATTAAATTAACTACCATAAACGTTGGTTGTGTACCGTTCTACTTACACTTTCTTCCTCACACTCAACGCACGTTGGATACGCTTTATCAGAGATTACTGCAGAATCTCAATACACAAGGGTACTAGGCCTCACTTCTCGGCCTATAACACTATCCACTGGGACGCCTTGTCCCACGCTCAAAATATACACTATCCAACAGGACCACAAATCCTGAGCGACCTATCGGTCTCAACGCCAAGCGAGAACTGTCTAAAACATCTCAGTCGAGAGTTGACCTTGTCAGAGATCTTCCTTCCCCCAGCAGGGCCTCTTAGAGTTCCTCCATTGGTTCAATTCCGCGTACCAACCTTGAGTCATGACATCTACTGTTTACACATCACTTAAATACTAAATGACAGCTGAGCCATGCCCCGTGGTCATCACTTTCATTCAGCAACGAGTGCGTCATCCGCACACCTGCGCCTGGATAACCACCTGTCGTTTGTCATTATAAGAAAAGAAAGAAAGGTATTTCGAGCTTCACGGATACACAACCCACAATACATAAAATATTCAGATAAGGAAATGTTATTCCTTTCTAATTCAGGGCAGATGTCTTCTAGGAACCTGACATAAACTATCTCGATCAAGCCACATTTGTCATATATGCACCACATTTGCGCGACTGCAATAAAATGGCGATTTTATGCCTCCCTTTGTAACCTGGCTGTTGTTGTTTTTAATTTTTACTTTTAATTTTATTATTTTATTATTTTTATTTTTTTTATTTTTATTTTTTAATATTTTTTTTAATGATATAAAGAGTTTTGTTATATAATTATTAAAACTAAACTTTTTTTTATTTATTGTTATTTTCTTTTTTAAATAATAGAAAATAATTGAAAACTATATGTGTAACTGGTATTTGAAAACAAAGTTTTCGCCAAATTGGCATTAAAAAAACGCGCCAATGTGATGCATTTATAACATCTATACCTTTTTTTCACTATACAACAGGATTTAAACTTGCCGTATAAATAACGATTATTGTTTTTTACAAACATGGAATTTTCGGCACAGATGTTATATACGCTCCGAGATATCTGATTGGCGTCAAAATGGTGTTACTTTGCCTGATATGGCAACTGGTAACCCAGCTATAGTTGTTTGTGTATTAATAAATTGTTTATTTACTTTCAATTTCTTTTTAGATATTCTATAAATTGTTTTTTGCTATAGTTATTTTTTTATTGATTGATATTTTCGTTTTAAAATAACGGAAATAATTTTTAGAATGTACATTTCTTCGCTATTCTAAAACGAGGATTTTGCCGCATTGCTGTTGGAAGGGAATCGGTATATAATGCTTGAGCCGGAGTTTTTTGTGAAATATGATATTTTCAAATGTAAATTGAGTGCTACTAGATTAACACATCAGCCAGTTTCGCCAAACTTTATAAATCGCCAAACTATTCGCCAAATAATAGAAATTTACATGAATTAATTTTAAATAACGAAAGAACAGTAAAACATAAGAAAAAAATGCAAATTAAAAGTCGAATTAAAAATCACTTGATGACGTAAAAAATACGTTTACCGCGTGTAATATAAATTTCGTGTGACACTTACGACCATCGATTATTTGCATTTATTCTTATAATCTAGTATTAATTTTTTGCTCGACAGAATAATTAAGTAGTACCGTAAATTGTATAAACACCAGTTACCATTATAAAAATAGAGTTAAATAACTAAATTTCGGTGCAAATGCACACCCATGTTGAAAGAAAGAGCCGCTAATGCCATATATGTACCACGTTGGCGCGATATATTTCTAGCGCCACTTTAACGAAAACTTCATTTTCAAATGACAATTACATTCCTATTTTTTAATTATTTTCTATAATAGGAGATAATAATAATAAATAAATAAAAAGTTTATTTAATAACTATAGATATAACAATTTGTATCATTTAAAAATGCATATGAAAGTAAATAAATAATTTTTTAATTAATTAAAAACAAAGATGGATTGCTATATGAAGCATAAAATGGTCATTTTGTTTTAATCACGCCAGATATATATATGACATCTGTACCAAAAAATTTATTTCGCACATACAAAAAACATTCATTTAAATTTTCTAAGGAAAACTTTATTTATTTAACTTTATTGATTCTGCTGGATTCCAAAGACAGAAAACTGTAATAGATTTGTCAAGAGTAAATGTATGTTGCGAAATATAATATAATATTGAGTGAGGATGTATTAAGGTTTCCACAGATACCCATATCGTCAAGTTGAGAGGTTGGATTTCAAAAACTATCAAATGAAAATAAATCACTTGAAAATAGTTTAAACTCAATGGTCAATCTTTGCAATCATAATGCTCGCTATTTTAGAAGTATGGTGAAGAGACAATATTTAAATTGGTGTTTTCATAATTGCATCATTTATCTATCAAACTCTACTGTAAATGATCAACTGAAAGGTTTCTTTCTTAAAAGCCCGAATTTCGTCGAATGCATAAGCTGATACAACAACACAATATTTTAATATTATTTTAATATATTTGACGCCAACGGGCCCTGATTCTATTGTTGTTGCTTTTATCTTTGGCTCAGTTTTGCTTTTTCTAGTTCGCACTGATGAAGAATCTCGATAGTAGATTCGAAACAGCTGTTTGCTACCTTTTCATGCATTATTTGTGCATCTATAATCGTTGGTTTTCTATCTTTAAACACAATGGCGTTTGTATCATTTTCAGAAATGTGAAAGAGCATTCGATGTGAAGTTGCTTTAAAAAACACAATCCAATGCAGAATTCTGTTTGATTCATGTTTTGTTTTGAAAAATAGACCAGCGCAGCGGGCTTAACCTGCTAGTATATATATAATCACAGATCAATTTCAAATAGTTTCGAAGCAAAAGTAACATTGAAATTTCATCATTTTAGCGTTTTAGGTATTAGACCTATCAAAAACTCTCCTTAATCGATTCCCTGCCTGAGAATCGATAGTAATATGAAAAGTGTAAATAATTTGTTTATTTCACCGAATGAAGAATAAACGAAACGTGCAATTTTGATGAATTTTAGAAATGTTAATACTCTCATATACATTTATATAGCATATATATGCACATATATGCAATTGCATATCACAGTTATATGTAGACATCATCCCGGAAAAATACAGGAAACAAAACAAAAGACAAAAATAAACTATAAAATCCTTTCAAGGTCAATGCCGTTCGAATCTCGCCTTTATAAAGTTTTCTAACTACTACCGAAGAAAGCGGCCTTGGCACATAAAAAGAAACAGGAAGCAAAATATGAAAAGAAAAGATGACTATTTAATTTAACATTTGTTAGTTGTTAGTTAGTGATTCTCCTAAAATGCATTTTTTTTTTAAATTGAGCATTAAAAAATATTCAGTTCAAACAAACCGGTTTTAAAAGTAGTTAGAAGGACACTGGATCAGTAAAAGTGAAAAACAAATAAACATTGCCGCAATAACAAAGAACAATAGTTAAAAGTTACTCAGTTAAACATAAAATATCCGAATACAATTAAGGTTTAATAAATCACACAGAAAGTTAAAGAGTGTGAAGAAAAGAATCAGCAACAATTTATTTCCATTCATTTTTACTTCCTTCTATCTTTATAAGAAAGTATTAGATTCAAGAAAATGTCGACTTCCGGTTTTTGATAGATTTATGGTCTAAAGGTCCTGAAGATGATTAGATGGTTTTTAAAAAATGTCTGTCTATGAGTCTGTGGCAAAAAATTTTGGGGACGCTCTATCTCAAGCATTAATGCAGGCTTTTTCACAAAACTTTGGATTAAGTTATAAATCTTGATATAAACTGAAGCTGATTAGGTATCAGTGTATATTACTCAACAGGTGGTGTTGCTATGCTGCATTATTCATAATTTCCAAAATAGACCTATCTCAAGAACTAATGCACGGATTTTCATAAAACTTTAGATTCAGTTGGTCCTGGACATGAATTGACAATTTTTACTTTTAGCGTAAATCTCCCAATATGTGGCGCTGTATATACTTTGAAAACAAATATCAGATGCAGGGGTGTAGTCGTAAAAATAACAGAGGATATACGCTTTAAGCAGAGGGTATGCGCTCAAAGCAGAGAGTGTGTATACTATACCTTTCTTGAGGAACAGAGAATATACGGTTTTCAATTAAAAAATCCTGGAGATATACGGCGTATACCCCCGTATACCCTATACTACATCACTGATCAGATGTATATCGCGATTTACATCATAATACAAATCCATTCGGATACAATCTTCTCCACTTAATCGGGTTACGGATAATTGCACGAATAATCACTTATTCGAATAAAATCCTCCGGAATGGAATTTATTCTCATTGGGTTAATGTTATCCCCCCCCCCCCTTAACCATAATTTTTTCAAGAAATGTCCCTGCTTAATCGAATAACAATAGAGTAAGACACTTTTGTAAGTGGATGTAAAAAACACATTTCAGCTGGAATTTGCCCTCACATTTTGTCATTTTCGGTTCTTAAACAGAAAACAAATTTAAAGAACTTCTTGCATGCATTTCGGCCCGCGACCGTGAAATGGGCAGGTCATATAAACTCCTTCTTTTTTTGAATGAATGAATTTTTAAAAAACGATGAAATAAATTGGACAATTTTTATGAATTTTATATTTTGTTTGTGTCAAAGGACGTTTTCTACTTTTTCCATTTTGTTTACACCTATTTTTAATGGGGACACTTTCATTTTTGAAACCGGTTCTGAAAGTGAAAGCATCCTCATTTAAAAATTCAGCAATAGAAATCGAAAAAGAAAAAACGGCCTTTGTACACATCGATCTCAGCTATCCAATGAAAAAAGTTCATTTAAAAATATTGAAATGCCACCAAAATATCTTTGTAAATTTCTTCCATGGGATTAGCATTAGCGAGCGAATCCTTTCGGGTGACTGAAATAGCCCTTAATTACGTTTATTTGAAGCTCAAGATTGTAATTATGATACCATTCGAAAAATAAATCATCATTTGTTTGTCTAAAATTTCACATAAACCACTTAAATCAATTTTTTAAAGCCTGTATAAATAACGCAAGTTAAATTCTAAGAAGTATAACCAAATTTGGAATCAATTCAGATGAGTTGCATTAAATGTAATATAAACCAAATTAGCTGTTTACTGTACTGACATTAAATTATTACGTATTCGTATTTACTATACATTATTTTGTTTTTATTTTAGTTTGTATTGTTCTATTAGTTTTTAACTATTTTCTTACTCTATTAATGAATTATACTGTATACATAATAATTTTGCCATTTTATTGTACATTAAATACTATATTTACATGTTTCCCTGTTGAATCAAATACGTATTATCAAATGGAAAAATTCAAACATAAGCTTTGAGTTTTGTTTTAAAATTTTGATTCACATTAAAAAACACGATTAATAAGTTTTACAGTTTCATGTATATCATTTCAATGTTGATTAGCTGAGAAATACATTACTGTTAAAATATCTCACAATTGTTCGTAAAACCGTGTCGGCCAAAAGAGAAAAAATAAAAAATCACCGCCAATAAAACGATTTTCAAAGTCAAGGCCGTTCAAACCATCCAACGACGGTGCTGTGGGCGACGAATAAAAAAATACTGAAGGAGAGCAAGCAAGAGGCAAACAAAAGACTTGAATCTCATACGTATAAAAAAAAAGACCTTGACACAGTCAGGAAGCAAGTGTGTTAACTTACAATAGAAGTAACTTCATTAACCATAACTATCATGCGTTGACGTCGTTCATTTCGTGTATTCTCAACTTCAGCGGAATAAGGTTAGTTTAAAATATAAGGTTAAATTAAAATGAAACTGGTTTCCGCAGTTAAAGATTTTTGGATGACCAACTCAGTGCAACATACATTCAAAATTAACTCTTAGTAAGGATATTTTTAAAAGTAATTTTTTTTTTTTTACTTTTGGATCCGAACTTGGTATAGGAATTCTATGCAGTTACTAACTGTTAAGCGACCAGATCATATTCAATAGAGCGATCCGAACCCGAAATGTCAATTTAATAACAACATGAAACCCGAATTAAACCAGGCAAAAAGTTTTCATTAATCTGAAATCCAATTCAAATCCAACAAAATAATTTTCTTCGATCAGAAACGAAACTCGAACTCGCCAGACTTCAAACAAATACAAGAAAAGAAAGAAATTTAACATACATTATCTGTGGCGCCAACTTATATGGGCCCATGAGGACTTGCTGGCCACGGCCAAAAATATTCACAAAAAAAATTGTTCAATTCTATGCATATCTTCATACACTTTTTGATGGTAGAAAGGCGACATACGGACACACAGACACACGGACAGACAGACATTTTGTAAAAACGTGTTTTTTTTGGAATCTCTGTGATCCCTAAAACGTGTAATTCCGTCGAAAACCGGAAGTCGAAAAAAATGTCGATTACAATACTTTCTTCTATTAAAGATAGAAAAAAGTAACTAGATTTCATCAATAACACAAAGACGAAAGGTACTCCAATTCTTTTAAATAGCTTTGCATATGATCCATAGATTTGTAATATTCTGGACAGTACAATAAAATTTAGTGTAATAAGAAGATGGATAATACTGTTGAAGATTGACATGCATAAATTTCTCCCAATTAACAGAAATGTTCTTGTATTCTTTTATGTATCCCTGTGTATTAGTAACATGTTTATACACGCCATATATTAGGATGAAATTTAATTTAGGCGAAAACATGCTTAAAACTATAGAAATCACTATTTTAAATAATATCATTCATAGCGTCTATGTACAGTCATTTGCATAGACATGGAATTTAATTTATTTACATTTTACGAACATCTTTTAAATAAATTGAGCTTGTAAATATATACAGTCAAACCTCGTTAACATGAACACGCTTAACGTGAATTATTTTTAACATGAATTGTTTTCACAGTCTCCTGTAAAGATGATTACAAAGATTTGATACTGATAACGTGAATTACTGTTAACATGAATAAAAATTTGATCCCCCTTGAGGTTCACGTCACAATGTTCAACTGTATACAACTCAATTTGAGAAGAAAAAAACATTCAATTCATTCTTATTTTCAGCGATTCTAATCTTTTTCTTTTTCTTGTGTGAGTAAAAAAAAAACAAAAAAAAACAACAAAAAAAAAAAACTCAACCTAGTTATGTTTTATACAGTTTTTTTTTAAATGATGGCAGGGGAGAGGTCCTTTATTAGCCTCCGATGCTATTCCTTTCAGACAAGTTAAAAATGTCGTGTTATCAGCCCTGAATTTTCTACTCAACCGATTTTGATAATTATTTTTTTTTAATGAAAGCTATTTATTTGCAGTTGTGCCCATTTTAGTTATTTTTTAATTTATTTCCATTTTTATTAAAGAATTTATATACCCAACATAACATAGCAAGCAAAAATTTAGTTACATACGCATGCTTTATGTGAAATCGCATTTCCAGCGATCATCCCTAATAGACAATAGCTTATATATAGCATTATATACACAATCATTAACCCTTTCCGGCACACTGTGCCCGGTCTGGGATACCTAATTTTAATTCCAAACTTGTAAACGGCATCAGTAACATTTTACTAAAATTTTGCTTTTACAATAAAGGCTTAAATAAAGGAATTCAAAATATCTAGAAAATTCGTTTCTGAATTCCGGTGTCAGTCGATAATTTCTCATTTATTTACAGATTTTGCCCGTGCCGGAAAGGGTTAACGCGTCCTTATAAACGGACGTTAAATGCGACGTTTATCATATTCTACTGCAAGCATCTTGTAATATCGTCAATAATGTATATCAAATTCAAAATGTTCGCTGGAAAAAAAGGGACGATTTTACAAAAATTGTACTGATAGTCGAG
Source organism: Maratus speculifer (assembly GCA_964019185.1). Lineage (NCBI taxonomy): Eukaryota > Metazoa > Arthropoda > Arachnida > Araneae > Salticidae > Maratus > Maratus speculifer. Next base: position 326,413,871 of record OZ025292.1, read on the forward strand.
ACGCCAGTACAATTTATTGTTTTTTAACGGAAAAATTTCCGTAAATTCCAGAAAAAAGATGAAAAAAAAAAAAAAAAAAAAAACAGAAAAGTTTCTGAAATTTATAAAACAATTTCCGTTAAAAAACAGTAAATTGTTACCCCGATGAAAACCCGAGATTAAAACTGTGTAACATAATAAAAACCCAATGCACTAATAACACATGAAAAAAAATTTAAAAAAAAAGAAAGAACTAGAATATTCAATTTGTTTCATTATTAAATTGTATCACTTTTACTCTAAACGAGTAGCAAAGTCGAAAAGATTACAAGAGGGAAAAAAGAGATTTATTGCTTCAAAAACTAATCTTAAAATCAAACACACGTGATGACAAGTCATAGAAACCTTGAAACAAATTATGAGGAAGTCTAGCACAAAAAATCAATGTATGTATTAAATTTTAATTAAAGGCTATTTCACTCGTGCCAAAACAGACGCTCACTGTTGTTTATCCTATAAGATTTATTACTATAATTATTTTGTTTGTATCTCACTAGTTTTAAATGATTTTTTTTTATTTGATAATTGAGATCGATTTCCAGAAAAGTCATTTATTTATTTATTCGATTTTCTTTATAGATTTTTAGGATAATTTTCCTTTCAGAACTGGTTTCGAAAGTATCTTCATTAAAAATATATATATATAAACAAAATCGAAACAAAAAACACTTTCTCTATAAAGAATTAACTCAGCTATCCATTGTAAAAAATATTTAAAAAAAAAAAATCTGAATGCAAACCAGACACTTAAAAAATTTTCTACTATATGTTTAACATTAGCGAACGGGTGTTTTCGTGTGATTTAAGTAGTTGCTTAAAATAATAATCTCATAATTTGCGCATTATTTATGTTAGATAATATTTTGATCTTCGTCAATTCGCGGTAGATACGGTAAGACAATAAACAAGGGTTCTTATGCTTTTAAGTCATTTATTAGTTAATTTAAATGAATATTATAACTATGTATTGTTTTATCTCGAGTAAAATATATTATTACCCCATTATTATTTAATATACCCAAATTCATCTGTATTTATTAGCTGTTCTAAATACATAGAAAAGTTATCTGAAAGTGATATTTTTAGCCCATAGATTTGTTTTAAGTAGTTGAAAATTAAAATTTAAAGCAACCGTTTAGTGTGAAAAGCACTTCGAATGAAAACAAAACATATTTATTTATTTCAAAATATTTACATTGCAGGAAAAGAAAAAAAAAATAATAGGCAGTGGATTGATACATTACTTCAGAATAAAAAAATTAAACTAAATAACATACATCGTTTGATGATCAAATTACTTTACTTTTTGCCTTTGTATCTTTTCCGCTTTCTTGGCGTTGAGGGAGGGGGATGGGTATTTTTCAATTCGGAAATATTTCTATATTTATAGTGTAAGAACATCATATTTGTTATTTTATAATTCTACAAAATACTAAAAAAAACAATTTTAAATAAAAGATTTGAATGGGGTGGTAAATATTGCACAAAATTCCTGTAAATTCTAATTTAATTAATCCTTCTAAAATCCTTCAAAAATTTATTAAATGATTATGTAAATCTTTTAATTTAGTTTAAACAATTGACGTAAAATGCTTTAGAATCTAAAATTTTTATGAATTCATAATTCGTTAGATAAAGAGTTAAGCCGTAATATATTTTTTTATTTATTTAAGAAATTCTGTTGTATTAATATTCTCAAAATAAGTTTGAAAAATAGTAAAGACATCAGTGAGATGTATTTAATGAGTACAAGTTCAGAGAATGTATAATTATATTTTTATACGACAACAAATTTCATGCATATTTTGCCCTCTGTTTTGATAAAAGCACTTAGATGAGTAAATTTATGTCTTTCTTGATATTTAGTTTTTTGCCCTTTCAATAGTTCAGAATTTCAATGTTATTTAAAATAAATATTAATATATTTATAAGAAAGACTTATAAGAATAAAACTTACAACAAATTTCACTCTTACGACAACAAATTTCGTGCATATTTTGCCCTCTGTTTTGATAAAGCATTTAGATGAGTAAATTTATGTTTATCTTGATATTTAGTTTTTTGTCCTTTCAATAGTTCAGAATTTCAATGTTATTTAAAATAAATATTAATATATTTATAAGAAAGACTTATAAGAATAAAACTTAATAAAATTACTTAAAATAACTTTTTCAGCTTATTAAAGTTATTTTAGTTAAATAAATATTAAAACTCTTTTGATTGAATGTTATTTTATGAAGTTTAATTAAAATATTTTCATAAACTAACAAAATAATATGAAAAATAATTAAAATAAAAATGTTATCTCATTTTCCGTTTTTTTTCCTTAGTATTAGGAAAAAAAAATCTTGTCATTCAAGCCACAATTTCAATGTTCGAGTGTTTCATTTTAATTTTTCCTATTTTAAATAGAAGAGGTTGAGAGTTCCTATCAAGCGTTAGTTATGTGGGGTGATGGCCCTTGCAACTTAACATGATTTAGAGTTTTCCCTTTATTTACTTATTTTTTCTATTCTAGTAGTGGTTTGAAAAGAGGGGTTTTTGTTAAATTATTTTCTCCACAAAAACAAACTCTTCTGGTGCACATAATCAACATTAAAAGCTTACAATTGTTGAACAACCTCGTGTTTTGTCTTTATTAGAACAAAATGTTCCTGTAAGTGGTAAAGCCTTAGATTTGCAAGCGTCAGGGCAAACTGTCTATGTCCTAAAAAAGGCAATGCCAATTTACCACATGTCAGTACAGTCGACTCTCGTTAATTCGAAGTCGGATAATTCGAATCTTCGCTTAATTCGAACTAAACAGGAAGTCCCGAATTTTTCAATGGTAGAATAACGTTAAAATTTTTCATTAATTCGAACTTATTTTCTCTTGACTTCGTTTAATTCGAACTAACTGGAATTCCGATTTTTCGTTTTACTTTTCTTTCTCACGGATTTCAGATCATTTGAATAACTTTTTTTCTTTCATTTTTGTGAAAATTGTTCCGAACGAGTATACATATAATCCCATGCATTTAATATCCACTTTCTTAGTGTCCCGTCTGTCCATCAGTGACGCTTTAAATTTTTCTTCCATCTTGCTTGTTTCTAATCTTTTAACGAGTTTATATATTTATACATTCTAATTTAATATTAAGTCATATTCTAATGATAATAGATTAAATAAATTTAAAAAACACTATAATATTAATTCCTTTGTAATAGTACCATATTAAGCATGTTTTCCATAATTCGAACTTCGGATAATTCGAACATTTCTTGTGGTCCCGACGAGTTCGAATTAACGAGTGTCGACTGTGTATTAAAACAAGAAATCGGTTCAAAAAGACCGAGAAAGACTTCAACCAGAAAATAAATATAAAATAAATGACGGAATGAAATTTTCGCCCTGCTTTTAATACAAAATATGTAATATGAACTTTAAAATGTTCAGGTTCACTTAAAATGCGATTAAAATAATCAAATATAGATGTTAATAGTTAATTTTATTATAAAACATCCTAGTACTTTCAAGCCTTTAATCAGGCTCTTCCTCAGAGAATATTTTCCTTATTTATACAAATACATGATTTCGTTTTGAAAATGAACAAGACTCGTGGCTTGAAGTTTGAATTAGTAGCATTTTAGATGAACAATAAAAAGAAATATTCAATTGTTGTGCCATAAATTTTAATACGTCATTTTCTCAAATTATCAGAATTTGTTTGCAGGATGTTAAACCATAAACTCGGTGCATTATATGATAGGGCATCATTACATACTTGATTGTCTTTGCAAGGGATCTCTATAGATTGTCTGATTAATGTGTAAATAATAATTGAATGTTTGGGATGTTGGACTTCAACCAGGTCTGATAATTTTTCTGACGGGGCGTATTGTTATTACTAACTATAACAACTGCAAAAATAATAATAAAAAAAGAAACATTAGTAATGAAAGTATCAGTAAAGACCATACGTCACAAACTTCATATTTTTCAATAAGTGTTATTTTTTTTTTCCTGCTGGTACCGTATAGTATTTTTGACTCAAAATACATTTTGAAACTTATACTTTTTTTTCGGGAAAATTTACCTATACAAAACAATGAAGCCTTACAACAAAATATGTGCAAAGAAAGAAAAAAGTAATCTACTGTTTCAGTAAACCTATCCCAAGAAAAAAAGGAATTTCATTACACAAAGGTAAAAATAGAAACCTTAGAATGGATTAGAAGGAAGTCTAAAACAGGAACAAAAGTAGTTAATATTAAGTTACATTAATAAAAACTATATGCATATTCCTTATATTGGATCGTAAATCGTAAGTTCGTGGTAGATTTAGCAACACAGCGATTATAGGTTCTAATCTTTTAAATAATGTATTATCCAATTAAACCTAAAGATTGACTGAAACAGGTTTTTAAGAGCGAAAATGAAAACAAATTTTGGTAATCTTTCCATTTTCGGATTCATCAAATTATCAAGCGTATTTATCAAATGTTTTTGTGTAATAGCACCAATTTTCATATTTTTGTATGCAGTAGTCTTATTAATATTAGCAAATAATAATAAAAAAAACTTTTAATTAAAAAAAAATCTTTTACGACAACAGCGGAGGCAACGATATATATATATGTATATCGAATAGAGAAACATATTTAAAACTACATTTTAATTAACTCAAGTAAAACATGTGGGCAATAATACGTGAATTAAATACCACTGGCTATAAACGCTTTTATCTAATGACCTAAAATTAAATCTACGGCGAAATCTCTTGATATTTCTTGCTTCATTACTTTAAATTTACTTCATTTCAGGAGAATGAATTTTGATTATTTTATATAATTTAAATGAACTACCAACACCTATTCAATACACATACAAAATATTAAAAAGAAATGAGTAAACAGAAAGATTCCATCTCCATACATTATTTTACAGAATTCAACATTATCTTTCTAACTCAAAGCACGTTTTCCAACCTATACTTTTTTTAAAGGAAAATTTATCGACACAACACAATAAAAGTCTCATCTGACAAAAAAAAAAAAAAAAAGATATATTGTCTCAGCAAACTTACCCAAAAAACCTATTCTCAAGAAGAAACATCATTACCTGAAAAACAGAAACCTTGAAAAGGATTATAAGAAAGTCTGAAAAGGTAATACAAGTTAAAAAAAAAAAAAAAAAAAAAAAAAAAAAAAAAAAAAAAAAAGACGGCCTGATAATGCCATTTCTGATGATAAATACAGAAAAAAAGATACATTATAATTGTGTCTTGGGCAAAATTTTCGACAAGAGTTACCAATCTCATTCAAATCGGGTTAAGAAGTTGTTCGTAAATGATGTCGCACATTTTTTCAACATTTGTACCCCTCCCCCTCTTTGTCATAAATTATCACACTTCAATATACCTTCCTCCCCCCCCCCATGTCACATGTCAGGCTATATTACATATACATATATTTTCAGTTCAGAAACAAAGCACTATGTTATAGATTATATTTAAAATTTTATAACTGAACTTTTTAAATTTAAATTTTGTGTTTTAAAGACTATTGTGAGAATAACAATAAAGGTGATTTGTGTACTTATTTTGTATGAAATAAGATTAAAGATTTGAACAAAAACTATAATTAATATTCAACAGTTATAAAACATTAATATGAAAGAGCAATTGAAAACGGCAGTATTTTGGAATTCGAATGGAATTTAATATTATATTTGACTTTAAATTTTATCTTTACTTTATGAACACAAAATACTTTAATTTCAAAATAATCTGCTGATTTTTAATTCTTATATTTTAACCAAAATGTGTGATGTCACATTCCTTCTCCCCCCTCCCCCCCCTGTCACAAACTGCCACAATTTCACGAACCCCCTCCCTCCTCAGCTTTAAAAGTGACATCATTTATAGACTGCCCCTAATAGGATTTTTTAAGATGATTCACATCTGTATAAAAAATTATCTGAAATTGGTTGTCTCACAGATTTAAATGTGGAAGTCAATCTGTATGTTGTGTATGAGGCAATCACATTTTGTGGCTCCTTTTTTACCCACTTCTTGTTGACACAGAACTTTGAAATTTGGAATATTTCCTGAGAGCAATGCAGGAACTGGACATTGATTTTTTTTTTTTTTAATCTTATACAGGAGGGCAACACGAGACAAATTTAAAATTTTTAAATATCTCCATATTTCATAAACCAATAAAAATAAAATTTTGAAATTTGATATGCATGTATTATAACTAAAATTAGAAAGTACGTGCTTCGGAATTTTTCGAAATTCGACCCAAAACGCGGGTTAGAGGCTAAATGCACTCCGTTTTTGAAATACTTATTAAAAACACGACTTAAAATCAATGGTTACTCAATTAAAATTCGATTTCTTATGGATAAATAAGTATCAGCTTCAACAATGAGCATTTTTTTTTAAGTACCAATTGCAAGATTACCACAGTAGCGCCAAATTTTGGACAACTTGGCGAAAGATTGCCGAATTTGATAGCGTATTAAAAAAAAAAAAAAAAAAATACTTCTACATTTTATTGGTTTTTAGTCAATGGATGTTTGTTTATTTATTACGTTTATATTTACTTACATTATCTTGGAAATTTAATTGAACATTTCTCTTCAACACCAAAGCATAAAAAACATTTAGAAAAAAAAAAAATCTTTATTTTTTTTAAAATTTGTGTTGATATTGTATATTTTTAGCTTGAAGCAAAAACTCAAACTTTTTTTTTTCATGAAATTTACACATACAAAACAATAAAAGTCTCGCGTAAAGAAAAAATACACAAATATTTAAAAAATAACAATAACTATTGTTTTAGCAAACCTATGCAGAAGAAGAAACCTCGTTATTTGAAAGTAAAAACAGAAACCTTGAAAAGGATTTCAAAGAAGTCTAAAAGAGTAACACAAGAGAAAAAGAAAGGCTACCCGAGAATGCCACTTAAAATTTAGATAAATTAAAAGAGATAAGTCCTTTTTTCATGCATTTTAATCAGAAAAATGCGTACCTACACATATGTTCACAGTTCAAGGAGATAACTAAGTAGCAGATTAATCTTTTAAAGTATATGTAATGTTTTGTGTCGAGAGATTTATGCTACGTAAATAAGATATGACACTGTTATTGTGAGATTCTATTTAAAGTTGAAACATAATTGCAGTAGTAGAATCTAATGTAATATATGATCCAACAGCTAAATCCACGGTATACATAACTAAAACCTTTATGTGTAAAAATGAAAAAAAAATGTATGGAACATTGAAAAAATATATAATAATAACTTTCGTTTAACGACTTAAACAGTAAATTAATTAAAAAATAATTTGAAATAAAATGAAAATAAATTTATTGCGATTTTTCTCACATAATTCGGGCTATGGATGTTTGACTTTACCGTGCAGATTGCTTTATATGAAAGTACAGTCGTGAAAGAAAAAAAGTAACTCAACAACAAATTATCTTAGAAAACAGTAATTTCAATTAAATATCTGGAAATAAAGTCTACTTTTAAATGAAATATCTAAAATTAACTTAGCGGGCATTCTCTATATAAAAACTTTGTTTTCGTCTATAGCGGTATTCAAGTTCGACACCAGAAATAAATTACACGCTTGAGTCCTACATCGGGTCGGGTTGATGCTATATTTTTTCGTTGCTGGTCGGGTTCGAGTCCAGTTTACTTTTCTACCTTATTTTCAGCGGCTCGGATTAACTTTAATTATTTTGAGTTCGGGCTGATTTTTTACTCTTGCAGGTCAGATTTGTGTTGACCCGATTTTTAGTACCGAAGACTGTTCAAAGTATTTTTTTTAAATAAAAAAAAAAAAAATCTATATACAATAAAATCTCTATAATGAACATGATTGGTAAAATCAATTTTCCGGGCAGTTGTATCTAACCCGATAGCGAAAGGGGATGTGCATATATAACGTTATCAACTTTTTGGTAATTATGGACCCCCCCCCCACCCCATCCGATATCAAATATTATCATTCCTCGACCCCCCCCTCCCCTCGGTAATGATATCGTTATCAATGTTTAAAAATCTTTTTATCTTTAGAATTTATTTATTTATTTATTTTTTGGAATGATATACAAAATTAGTTACATATTTTATTGATTCAAGAGAAGTCAATAAAATTTCACTTTAAATCATGTAACACTAAAAGCAAATTGTTATTATTTAAAAGTATTTTATAATAGCTTTTCGTTAGCTAATGCATTCAACAGTAATATTGTCTTATTGCACTTGCAACGCACGATGAAGAGGGTGGAGGCGGAATGATAGAAGTTTCTATCAACAAAACAAGTGGGCAAACATTCTTCCGCTTTCTCTATTATTTATTATTGAACAGAAATTTCATTTCAAATATACTTCACACAGGGTTTCTGGAACAGTGATTTTATATGCATACACATATGAAGAAGTAAAAAAATGTCAAATATTGGGACATTCTATATTAGAGTTAAATATTTCTATAATAAATTAATGATTTTAAAGGAAACTTTGTATTTTCATAAAATAGGTAATAGACTAAAAAACAATAATATATTATTTTGAACAGAAAAACATGTTACAAATAAAAAAAAAAAAAAATTTGGTTGTATCAAAAATGATATCGATATCAAAAGACAAACTCCCCATCCCCCTAGCGATATCTTACGATATCATTTGCCAGAGCCCCCTCCCCCCTAAAATGGTAACGTTATATTTGCACAGCCCCAAAATATTTAGAGAACACTTTTTCATTTCCTTAAATTTATATATATGAAAGCTTATATCTCTGGATAGCGGGCCCTTCTCAATCTACACGTATGTAGTATATGTATGTGTACTTAAAGTATCAAAAATGCGATGCATGTGTTTTTGTGTATCTCAAAAAGGAAATGTTGATATTTTTCATATTCCGAAAGAAGAAGAAATGGTTCTTAAAGAAAGAATAATCTATGATCGCCTTTCCGTGAACCTATACATGAACCATAAGAATTTTTCTAGTGTAAACCAGAACTGCAGAAAGAAAAATGGAATCGAAAAAACATATTTCGGGATAACCCGACTCTTTATTTGACTCTATTTAACGATCCTAAAGTATCCGCTATTCAGAAATTTTCTATATTTAAATATAAAAAAACATAGGTATGTTCATTCTTTTATGTAAAATGATATTAGAAGTACAATTGCACATTATTTTTCATAGTAGAATAAATTATAAAGATAAATTTTGAAAAATACCGATAGAAGGAGCATTAAACTTTGGAGTGACGGACAGCTATTTTTTACCGTTATTATTTGCATCTTATTAAATGTTTTCGGCAGTTTAGACTTAAATTTTTAATTCAAAATTTGAATAGTAGGGATTGGTTACGGAGCGCAAATTGAACTGTGTTTAGAGAGAGAGGAGGGGGGGGGGGGTTCAAATTTCAAATGATTATAAAAAACGGAAATTGGTCGATTCGTTTGCGATTCTCACAAAAGCTACTCTTTAAATCAGTGTAGTGTATTTTTGTCGGCCGATTATCTACGCTATGGGATATAGGCCCGATGGGGTGGGTCGCCCTCCGTGGGGGTCTTTCAAAGGGAACCTAACCAGTATTTACGCAAGGTTCGAAGAAAACCACGGAAAACTTCGAACGGTTAGGCCGATGGTCGCGATTGGGTTCGAACCCAGCACCTACCGTCTACCAGTTTGGAGGTCAGAACCTCGCGGCCACTGGTGGGGCTCTCTTTAAATCAGTATTTCCTTGAAAATAAATTTTAAAGATAAACTTTTTAAAATGCCGATAGATGGCGCCTTAGACTGGAGTAACGTACAACTATTTTTCACCGTTATTTATTATTTCTTATTAAATGTTTTCAAATGCATAAACTTAAACTTAAATTTTGAGCTCAAAATATGAATCATTGGCAATGGTTAAGTATCGCAAAATTGAGCTGTGTTCAAGGCGTTGGGGAGGGGGGTTTAAATTTCAAATGATTATAATAAACCCAAAAATTGGTCGATTCGTTTGCTGTTATCGCTAAAAATATTCTTTATTTTAGTAGTTTCTTAAAAATAAGTTTCATTTTTTTCCATAAGATTCATTTCAGAAAATGCCGATTGAGGGCGTTTTAAACTTTGGTGTAACGAACAACTATTTTTTACCGTTATATTTTTTCCATCTCATTAAAAGCTTTCAAAAGCTTAGACTTAAATTTTGAGCTCAAATTCTGAATCATTGGGAGGGATTAAAAAGTGCACTGTCTTCAGGAGTTGAAATTTAACCCTCCCCCCTCGAACACAGTTCAATTTTGCACTACTTACCCACTCCGAATGATTCATAATTTGAGCTCGAAATTTAAGTCCAAGCATTTGAAAGCATTTAATAAGATTTAAAAAATAACTGTTAAAAATAGTTGTACGCTACTCCAAAGTCTAAGACGCCCTCTATCGGCATTTTTAAAAATTTGACTTTAAAATTTATTTTCAAGAAAATACTGATTTAAAGAGCAGTTTCAGTGAAAACTGCAAACGAATCGACTATATTTTCCGTTTTTTATATTCATTTGAAATTTGAACATCCCTTCCCCCCTCTGAACACAATTCAGTTTGCGGTACTTAACCACTCCCAACTATTCAGAACTATTCAAATTTTGAGTTCAAAATTTAAGTTTAAGTCTAAGCTTCCGAAAATATTTAATGAGATGCAAAAAATAACAGCAAAAAATAGTTGTTCATTGCTTCAAAGTCTAAAGAGCCCTCTATCGGCACTTTTTGAAATTTATCTTTATAATTTATTTTCAAAAAAAATACTGACATAAAGAATAGATTTAGTGAAAACCGCAAACGAATCGCCCATTTTTCCGTTTTTTATAATCATTTGAAATTCTGGACCCTAAACTTTAATGGCACCTATTTCCTTCGGAAGACGTTTGAGGCCTTAATTTCAGATTTAATATTGTTTGCCTTGATGTGTACTATCACCTCTTAAAGTTTTGTCCAAAAGTTTAAATACACCCTGTATAAACAAAGTATATTTATATGATTCTGTTGAAACTTTTTGCTACTTTGAATAACATTCAGAATCTTTATTTTAATTTTTTAATCGAATTCTTTATATATTAATAAATGCGTATATGAATTGTGAATCATTGCAGGTTAAAGTTCTTATTAGTATTACTTTTTAGTTTCTAACAGTTTTTGACACCTAGTTTCTGCCATGCCGGTTTTAAGGGGTCTCAGGAGTCTTACATTTACCTGGTAGTGCAACTTAGCAATATGTCACATTTGATTTTTTTTCTCAGTCCCTATAACACATAAATGCATAAAATTTTTAATATAGACAACTGAATATATCTTCTATTAAAAATAATTTTTTAAATATTCTACATTGAAATTCTATTTTATTTTTTTAATGTTTAATTTTGATTAAAAAAATTAGACTTGTATCTATTGCGCGCAGGATTCTAGCAAAACTACTAGTTCAAGAACCGCTAAAAAAGTTGATAATAGTGTAAAATTAATGTATCTTGAACTTATACCTCATTTTAAAGCAATTTATGCATTTATTTATTTAAAATTGAAATTGAAAAAATTGAAAAAAAATTGCCAATTATCAATAATTAATGTAATTAAAATTCTAAATTTGAGGTATAAGTTGTTTTTAAACTTAAAATGAAGATATTTACCAAGTTTCATACAAATTGCTTTATTATTGTTTGAGAAATGTTGCGCGCAGTCAAAGAATAATTTAAATTTTAAATCAAAATTAAACATAAAAAATATATAATAAAAATTCAATATAGAATGTTAAAAAAATTATTATAAATAGAAGAGATGTCTATGTTAAAAATTTTATGCATTTAAGTTTAATAGGGACTGAGAAAAAAAAAATCAAATGTATATGTTGCTAAATCGCACTACCAGGTAAAAAGTAAGACTCCTGAGACCCCTTAACCGGTTACAACCGCTAGTTTTAACCATCCTGGCAGAAACTTGCCAGCCCTGTGTAAAATGCTTACACTATTGTTTACAGACCAGACCAAATGTTTTAATAAAATAAGTAGTGTGTATAAATATTTATATATATTCAAATTATAATTTTCTATACATGATAGATTTCTGTACATCATACTTAAATCATCATTTTAATGTTTTTTAAAGCAGAATTCGAAAACTAATAGGAAGAGAATTTTAATATTGTGAATTTGCATTAAGAAGGACATAATAATAAACACAAATTTATCAAAAGAATTGCGAATTATTATTTATATTCTTTTAGAATATTAATTTCATAACCCATAATTTATATCAAAATTTTAAATCCCAAATTCAATGTGTTTATGTTTCGGTTTTTTGTTTTATAATCACACAAAATTATCACATTAGGATCACAATTTCAGGAGATATTAATAAAAATATAAGAATATAATTTAACATTGGAAGCACTAAATTTTGAATGATTATAATTAAAAAAACAATCATCCAGATGACTTAAAAGTTTCGTCTCTAGGCATATTTTGAGTTAAAAATTAAAATATATGCTCGAAATTGAGTGTTGAACACACTTTGCTAGGCCTTCATTTGTGGATGGCAAGTCTCCCATGCAAATTTTATGTATGTCATTTCAAGGTAGATTCTATTTCCATTCGTTTGGCACCAGAAACATTCCTCTACTATAATTGGTTGCAGATTTAGGCGTTGGAGGGGGTCTTTTTTCATGAATTTAACCAGTTAAACGCCAATGATCCCAAATGGGAACATTGCATTATTTGTAATACAAAACATATATTTTCCAACATAATAACAATGTCCTTATTTTTCCTATAAAATATAAGGTTGATTTCAACTTTTGAAAAAAAAAAATATATATATATATTTATGTTTAAGCATTTATCACAGGTATAAGGAAAATGTAAATTCATTAATTTGCATAAAAATATACTGTTTGTGTTTATCGTTTTCTCTATTTTACTTGCATTTGACCACTAGGAATCAATGTTTTTTAAATTAGAGAAAATATTCAAGAACAATATACAATAGCACATAGCAGAAAACAATTTGTTATATTTGCATAAGTTGTCAATCAATAATCTTCCAAAATGCATATTTTGAAATGAAAACAGCTAAAAAACAGCAAAAATATTTGTTTTTGTTATTTTCCAAATTTTGTATGCATAAATTAACACATTTGAAGCTGTAATATACGAAAAACAAAATTATTACATTGCGATATTAATTCAGCGTGTAAACGGTTAAAATAAAATCAACATTTCAAGATCAACACATCGCCGCCATTTTGCTTTCAAAAACTATTTTTAATGCTGCCGTGTGTTTTACTAATTGAGTCTTCAGCGTTAAAATTTTGATTGTGAAGCTTGCTCCAAAAAAATGTTAAAAGAATAAATATTTAGTTTTCGAATATTTAGTTTCAACTATTCTTAGCTAAGTCACTATGATTTGCAAAAAATTACAATTGTCATAGTGTTTTCCTGAAAACTATTATAATGACACATCATTAGTTGTCATTATTTTTTAGATACGCAAACGATAGTGCATACAAATTTTGTTGCGTGTCCGAAATAGAACCACGTGAGTGGAAAGGCATATAAGAGATAGCGAATGTTGACAATTTGCCCTAATTAATTATAAAAGCTTTGAACACCTATGCTACGAAGTTTACGAATGTAAATTCAGAAAACAAAGCCATCTAGCTATCGAACCGGTTTAGTATTGTGACATTCCATAAATCAATAATAACAAGCGATCTCTGCAATGCATTTAAAAGTTAGTATACATTTCACACACGAAAACCATTGAAATTATAAGGTATTTACTTGCGTATAATGTGAATTTATTTTAACACTACAAACGCAATAAATATTACGCAAGTTTTATAAGAAAGTTTCACTTGGGATTCGAGAGGAAAAAAAACTGCGAGACAGGATTTTTACAAAATTAGTTTTCAAATTCCCACATTAGATTCCATCGAATTCCATAAATGGCATTGTGCGCTTATACATGTTTTTTTTTTTTGTTGTTGTTTTTTTTAAATACAGAGTTTTTATCGATATTTGCTTCTATATTCTATCATAAATTATTTTACAGTTATACTGAAATTTAACGGTAACATAAACATTATAGTTTAATCCGTCAATAAGTGATATAAATAACTGTTTTAACTCCATGAATCTTTATTTGAAAGAATCTATCAACTCGCAGATTATTTTATTGCTTTAACATGAAGGATAGAAAAGAAGAAATTTATTATACTTAGGATTTTACGAAATGTTTAATAAATTACACAAGCTTATAATGGTTGATATGTTCAATGTATGAACAGGTGTTTTGATGGGATTCATAGTTGCACAGAGAAATCTTAACTACTATTCATGTAAAATACATAAAATGTTTTAACTAGTGCATATTTGAAAAATACCTAAACATTTACGCATGTAATACTTACATAAATCTTTTATTTAATTAAATTTGAATTTTGTTTCTTATCTACAACGTTAAACAAATCTGCAGAAAACTGTCCAATCACTTTAGAATTTTTAATTTATCTTTAATATGATTTTAAATAACAACTAAAGATCAACTACATTGCATGCAAATTTTGTTGCATGTTCGAAACAGAACCAAGTGAGTGGGAAAGGCGTACAAGAGTAAGAGATATCGAATGTTAACAAAATTTGCCCTAAAGCTTTGATCACCATATGATGCGAAGTGTATGAACGTAATCTCAGAAAGCAAAGCCTTCTAGCTATCGAACCGGTTTAGTAGAGTGACATTCCATAAATCAATAATGACATGCCATCTCTGAAATGCATTTAAAAGTTAGAATACATTTCACGCACGAAAACTATTGAAATCATACGGTAGTTACTTGCGCATTTATTTTAACACTACAAACGCGAGAAATATTACGTAAGTTTTATGAAAAATTTTCTCGTCAGATTCGAGAGAAAAAAAAAATGCAAGACAAGATTTTTACAAAATTATTTTCTAAATTCCCAGATTTGATTTCATCAAATTCCATGAATGGCATTGTGCGCATTACACATGAAATACGCATTTTTTTTTACTCTTCATTGCACCGAGAGCCACATATGGCATATATCTAAAAATACTATACTTCTCATTATTTGCCATGAATGTGGCCAATATTATCACTGTAAATGAACAAGAACAGTCCAAAGAAGAATAGAATAACTCTTATTTTATCTATGTCAGATAACTGCATTTGACAAAAAATTATAATTTGTTTTTCGGAAAAAAAAAAAAAAAAAAAAAAAAAACTTTGATCAAGCTATTAAGGCAAAATTTTCTTTTATTATTTTTACTGAATAATTAAAAATATTGATATAAAGAAAATTGCAGAGTGTTAAACAGGTAAAATAAATAAAGTCCATTTAAGGCCCCAACTAGGCACAGAAAAAGACCCTGATGATAATGTAAAGACTATGGGAGGGTTTTTTCAAATATCTCGCTCACATTTTAATATTTTTACATGCTTTTTTTTGCACAAGATAGCTGAGGACGATCCACAACCGGCCTAGTTTTTACTTTTTCGATTTTGCTTATATGTTTTTTTATATTACGATAGTTTCAATTTCAGAACCGGTTTAAACCGGTTTCGAAAGTTAAAGTAATTTTTAAAAAAATCTAAAACCAAAACTGAAAAAGTAAAAACTAGGCTGGTTGTGGATCGTCCTCAGCTATTTTGTGCAAAAAAAAAAAAAAAAAAAAAAAAAAAAATCATGTAAAAATATTAAAATTTGGGCGAAATATTTGAAAAGAACGCCCCGTAGACTTTACATTATCATCCGGGTCTTTTCATGTGCCTAGCGTTGCGCCTTAATTACAATTATATAGCAATACAATATTTAAAAAAAGACGGTACTACCAGGGCCTGATTAATGCACGGGCCTCCGGGGCCTTGGCCCTGGGCCCACCAATTTTAGGGGCCCACAGAATATGTGGCTAATTTTTTTACTTAATCAAATACTTTTCAAATATTATTGTTTTATAAAATATGAAACATAAAATTTTAATATTCTGAAAGACTCAAAAAAATTTTTAGAAGCTTTTAACCTAGGCACTTTTTACTCAAACAATTTTGTCAACTCGGCAAATAAACCTTCTTTTTTTGTGAAAGTGTCGCGAAAAATGGGTAGGTAAGGGGGCCCAACTTTGTAACAGGCCCTGGGCCCAACTTCAGCTTGATCGGGCTCTGGGTACTACTCTGTTATCCCGTCGACTAATTTCGCCAAATTATAGAAATCGCCAAACTAATAGCCAAATTATACCTATTGACATAATTTTTATTTTAAATAACGAAAAAACAAATAATTAGTAGAATATTAATAAAAATATTAATAAAAAGTCGAAATAAAAATAACTTAATGTTACATTTTAAACACAATAATAGTATTTAATGTCATTAAATGTGACATTCACGATCATCCATTATTGGCACTTAATCTTATAGTTTGGCGATAATTTTTTGGTCTACGGGTTAACCTAATAGTACCAAAAAGACTAATTGTGTATATAGGGTTCACACCATAAAATATCAAATTTTAGCTGAAAATTTGAAACATAATTTCTTTTACTATTTTCCCCATTATTAGATCGCTATACAGATTTCATATATATATATATATATATTATAAAATAGTAAAAATCGTGCAGTGAAGGATTAAAACAGAGAGCGTAGTAAAGTAAATGCTTTTATCAGTATTAGCCTGTATATTCTATCATAAATTAGTTTACAGTTACACTAAAATTTAACGGTAAACATTATAGTTAGAATTCGTCAATAATTGATATAAATAACATTTCTGACTGCATCAATCTTTATTTCAAAGAATATATCAACTTGCAGAACATTTTATTGTTTTAACATGAACGATGGTGAAAAAAGAAATTTATTATACTTACGATTTTACGAAAAATTTAATAAATTACACAAACTTGAAATGGTTGATATGTTCAATGTATGAACAGGTGTTTTGATTTCATAGTTGCAGAAAAATCTTAACAAATATTGATGTAAAATATTAGAATGTTTAAATTAGAGCGAATTGGAAAATACCTAAATATTTACACACATAATACTTACATAAATCATTTATATGATGAAATTTGAATTTTTTTTTTTCTTTACAATTGCAGAAAACTGCCCAGTCATTTTATCATTTTTAAAGATAACCAAAAATCGACCGGAACTTCTTCCGTAGGATTAGCATTAGGTCTTTTCATTTGAATGAAGTAGCTTCTAAAACATATCTGATAATATTGATTATCTTATGGTCAGAATAAACATATGGTTATCTAACCGTTTTCTCCAAAAAACTGGCGAATGAAACATTTGTTGCGCATTTTTAACACTTTGTTATCATTTTCGTAAAAATACTTTAATTTATATGCATTACCGCTATTAAATTATTCTGGTTTGATTCTTGACCTGTTTTGTTTTATCTCTTTTATAACTACAGTAGAACCCCGGTTATCCGAATCCCGATTATCCAAAAATAGGCTTAACCGAAAGACCTTAAAATTTCTTAAAGTCCATTTTAAATGCGAAAAATATTATTGTCAATACTATTTTTACCGATGTCAAATGACATCTTTCAACATATTTTGATTTACGATTACAAATTTATTTGTAATTTTTAGGTCAAAACAATTCTGAATCATTTTTTATGCATTGAAATGTTGTTTTAATACAGATTAGCTTTAAAAATTAAAAGAAAAATAAGTACAAATCAAAACTTTGAAAGGTATTATTGCACACTGGTGACAATAGTGTTAAAAAAGCATATTCTTTATGAAATAAACAAAGTACTTACTTATTTGATCCATTGCGTAATTTTGGGCCCTTTATTAGATATATACATACGACACTTCATTTCTTTTTTACAAAATATGTTGTGATTTTCTTTTATTTTTCAACTTCAGTGTACTTTGAATATTGTACCACAAATTTTTATTACAATTATGTTCTAAATTACGATCACAGCTTCTTACCTTCTTACCAATCCTTCCGGTTATTCGAAAAATTCTATATAGAACATCGGTTAACGAAAATGCTTTGGTCCCATGCTTTTCAGATACCCGGGGCTTTATTGTACTTAGATTAAAGCAAACACTTTCAAAAAATTTGTAAGCGCTAATAGTTTTCTTTTCTTTTCTTTCTTTCTTTTTTTTTTTTTTTTCTTAATTGAAAATGTGTGACTCAGAGTCAAATCTCCATTTAATTAATTCTTTTAAACCTAACTTTTTATTGGGTTAATCCATCAAAGAATTTTAAAAACAGTTGAAAAAAAAAAAAACCTCAAAACTATATTACTACAAATATCAAAATTCCATTTAACAATAAAACTACATTTCTCGCCCCGAATCATTACTCACAGATATTAAATTTTAACCATTTAAAATAAGTTCCGTATCTGTTCAATAGATTAAAAACACAAAATTGATCTTTAAAAGAAATAAAAATAGCAGAGAAAATTTATTTGACAAATAGCTCTCCGATAACTTTTCTTTTCCACCAAATATTTAGGCTCCGCCCCGCCCCGCCCCGCCCCTTGTTCCACAATAAAGATATCGCACAATTCCAGAAAAAATCATATTCGATTATAATAATATTGAATTAAACAAGCTCTCTAATAATGCTCTAGCTATGCTCCAAATAACCACTATCTTAGGATTACTACCTACAAATGGCCAGAATTAAATTATTATTTTTTATTATTTATTTTTTAAGAAGTTTTTATATTAAGTTGTTTCCTTCTTAAGTTAACTGTTGATTCCGCCTGAAATTTATTTTTCTTGATAATACTGCACCGAGATTTAAACAATAATATAAGAAAACATTGTGTGAGAGTATGGAACTTGATTTAACTACGTCCATAACCGACGAACCTTAACTTTTTTATAAAATATTTTTTTTTAGCCTAAAAGGGAGTATACTTTTTTACACAAATGTATTCCTTAAATTAGAAAAATATAGAATTAATTTGCAAAACATAAGAAATTATTTTTTCTACAACCAGAGATTGCAGGGTTCTCGCTGCAGCTCGCCATTCCGCGAAATCGCGCCAAAATGCTATATTTGGCTAGTAAAGGAACAATCAGACTCACCAAATTACGAATGCTTAATTTTTGCTCTTTTTGTGTGTCTTATCCACGTTACTGTACGATTGATATCGCTTTTCATCTTCAATCGTACCATGTCATTTACATTATTACTTAGAGGTACTGACTCAAATCCAATTCAGTTTAGAAACAGCCAAGAACGCAGAGAGGATGATACAATAAGTATTTCTCGCATCAATCGCCAAATCGAGAAAATTTTGCTGAAATATGGCGTTGAATTTGCCATTTACCGTACTGTTTATTAATTGTATGCAAAGTATCATTGGCCAATCATCCATTTTTTTCTATCGGCTATAGTCGAAATTTCATAGCGATTTACAGCTAGAAGAATGTTTGAAACATTCTCACAGTTAGCAGAGATTTAGAATGTACTTATTTTTAATAGTTTCTGTAGCGTATAGTTGCATCTCTATTTTCTAAGCAATGACAAAAAATTGTGTTATTTTAGAACAAACAAATAAATAAATAACGGATACATTAGCCCTTTATCTACCGCATTATGAATTCATGAAAAATTTACATTCTAAAGCATTTTACATAAATTGTTTAAACTAAATTAAAAGATTTATATAATCATTTAATAAATTTTTCAAGGATTTTAGAAGGATTGAAGGATTTAGAAGGATTAATTAAATTTGAATTTACAGGGATTTGTGCAAAATTTATAACCCCACTCAAATCTTTTATTTTAAATTGTTTTCTTAGTATTTTGTAGAATTATAAAATGTACAAATATGATGTTCTTACTATAGAAATATAGAAATATTTTTGAATTGAAAAATCTCCATCCCCCTCCCCTCAGCGCCAAGAAAGTTGAAAAGATACAAAGGGAAAAGAAATCATCCTTTTAAAAATATTTTTTTTTTTTGTGTAACCAATAATGTTTTTGGAACAAAATAAAGTAAAGTAATGGACCTGTAACTCATTCTAAACAGTATTACAACTAATTGATGTATTAACAGAATTTAATAATAATTAATTTTAATGGTACTTGTAAGTACCGCCGGTAGATAAATGGTTAATTGGTTAAAGGTAGATTTTTCAGTGTTTCACGCCGAATCTATTTTGCTATTTTTCTTCCATCATTTGGCTACTGTCTTTTAATTCTCATTCATCAAATCGCTAATGTTGGTCAAAAACCAGCGAGAACCCTGAAAGAGAGGATTACTTAATTATAACTTAAAAGTACATCAAAGGTAACATCAAACATGTGGGCGAAAAACATTAGTAGTTATTTAAATTCTTCACAAGTAACACGAGCACTCAAATGTGACATTGAGAAGTTAATTGTCAACCATCATGTATTTCGTTTAAACTGGTTTTAATTTGTTTTATGTTAAATTTATGAATTTATTTTCAAATAAAGGGCACAGTTGAAGTTTCACTATCAAAATGTCAAAGAATTAAATTGTCAAGATAAAAAGTATATATTTATACTTTCATTTTGCGTAGAAAAAGAAACAAAATGATAAGGCTCAATCTCGTTAATTCGTATTTTTAATATTATACTTTCATTTTAAGTCAACATCAAATTTAAACTTCATCATGTCACAGCTTTATTATTTTTATTCTAACTAGTAATCGGAACTTTCTAAACTGTCAATTAATTTAGGTGTTAGGGAATTTAAATTTGTTTTGCATATGTATGTGGTCTTCAAGTTAGCTAAGAACTGTACAGATATGTAAGTTATCAATTTTTTGGTAATTTTGCACCCTTTCCCCCATTTTGGTATCATGCGTTATCATCCCCAGAACCCCCACTTTCCTCTACAGATATCACTATCAATAATGTCTAAAAATTATTTTGATATTTGCATTTTTTTCAGTTTTTTCAGTGGCATATAAATATGATTAAACATTTATTACTCGGACACTTTAATGTTTCAAATGAAAAGGAATCAATAAAATATCACTGTTGCATATGAAATAACTTTATGTCCAATAGCACTTAAAAGACTAAAATATTTAATATCCAAAAGTTTTTAATATTTAAAGCTTTTTATAACCTTTTGTTACATAATGCATTAAACAGTTATACTATTTTCTAATACTTGACCACTCAAGGGTTGAAGAGGGGAAGAAAAACGTTTCAATAGCAAAATAGGTGGACAACAGTATTTATCTTGCCCGTAAACATAATTATGATATCAAGCATATTTTGGATCTAATTTCTTTAACAATAACATTGGATCTAATTTCTTTAACAAGTACCATTTTAAATATACGCTGGAACTAGTTTCTAAATAGGGATCACTAATATGATTTTAAGCGTACTTCGGGTGTAGTTTCTCTAAAAGCGATCAAATATACTTTAAACATATTTCGGGCTTAGTTTCTCCATCAGCAATCACAAGTATCATTTCAAATATCCTCTTCAGATCTGAGGTACACAAATATGCACCTCCATTCTTTTCCCCATAAAAACTAAATAGTTCGATTTTTTTTTTGCATTTTTACTTTACTTCTATATAGCTGAATCCTTATTTGTAAACCTAAATTACCAGTCTCCTAAAGTACTGATTTCATAAAAATGACTCTTTCTGTCATCTATGGTGTCATTTCGATTATGCAAAAGCAACAAATATATATTTGTAGAGTTATTTTATGCTCAGGTCTGAAGAAGATATACATCGCACCTAGTTTCTCTAACAGGAATTGCATGTATCCTTTAAAGCATATTTCGGACGTAGTTTCTCTGCCAATGATTACAAGTATAATTTTAAATGTACTATGGATATAGTTTCTCTAAAAGTCACAAACAGTGGCGCCAACTTATATGGGCCCGTGGGGCCTGAGCCCACCCAATAATTTTGAATCCTAGCGTGCAAATGTTTATTGTTCGATTTCGTTATTTATTTCATTATTATTTTATTATTTATTTTTCTCCTCAGAACAAAATTTATTTTGCCAATAACCGCGCGTTTTAATTCTTCGACTAAATCAAAAATGCCTGAAATTTAAATGTTTAACTTTCTGCTTTTCAACTTGTAGTCATGTTCATATTAAAAGAATATGAGCGTCATTATAAGGAAAAACTCATGAAACTATAATAAAAAAAATAAAAAAAAATGCAACTATCTTGAAACATGATAGCTTGATATTTTAGAAAACTGCAACTATTTTAAAACATGATAGCTTGACTTAAAAGTCTCATTTTTCACCAGCTGTCTACCCTTCAAAGAAAAACGAACTGGTTGTACCATTTTACCGAAAGATTTTTGAGCCCACCCAATATTTCCGAGTCAATTTAATATTTTTCAAAAGTTGGCGCCACTGATCACAAATATATTTTCGAACATACTTCGGGCCTAATTTCTTTAACAGTGATCAGAAACATAATTTCGAACACACTTCGGACCTAGTTTGATCACAAATATCATCTCAAACATACTTCGGACCTAGTTTTTCTAATAGTGATCGCATATATCCTTTAATGCATATTTCGGACGTAGTTTCACTGTCAGTCATTACAACTATCAGTTTAAATGTACTACGGATATAGTTTCTCTAACAGCGATCACAAATATATTTTCGAACATACTTCGGGCCTAGTTTCTTTAACAGTGATCACAAATATAATTTTGAACATACTTTGGACCTAGTTTGATCACAAATATCATTTTAAACATGCTTCGAACCTAGTTTCTCGAATAGTGATCACAAATATCATTTCAAACGTACTTCGGACGTAGTTTCCCTAACAGTGATCAGAAATATTTCAAAAATATTTTAGGCCTAGTTTCTTTATCAGCGATCTCAATTATCATTTCAAGTATACTTCGGGCCTAGTTCCTCTAACAGTGATTACAAATATCCTTTAAAGCATATATCTGATGCATTTTCTTTATCAGTGATTAGAAGTAACATTTTAAATATACTTCAGGTCTAGTTTCCCCAAACAGAGATCACAAATATAATTTCAAACATACTTCGGCCCTAGTTTCTCCAACAGTAGATTATTTATTCGCATACATATGACAGAAAAATAAGAATGTCAAATGTTAGCAGTATTTATTCGACGTCTCGCAATTAAATAATTTTATAATTATTTAATAATTTTTATAACTTTGTATTTTCATATAAATACATAACAGACTATTTTGATGTAATGAAGAAGTTAAAAATAAAAAGATAACATTTTTGGTTAGATTAAAAATGAAGATAAACTCCCCTTCTCCCAAGAGATATCTGATGTAATATGCCTGACCACCTCCCACCTGTACGAAAACGGTATATATGCACAACCCTTTGTAAGATTTAAAAGATATATGGGGTGATACCTACTTTCAAGGTAGAAAAAACGTGAACTTGAAATAATAACACAGGTCTGCAATGGTTTTCCTCTTTGAAATCTGAGTAACGTTTTCTATAGTTTCTGATGTGCTGATTACGAGAAAAATAATAAAAAAATTCCATCACGTCAGGATTTTTTGATATTGAAAATTTAAGATTTTGCTGAAAAATGTCTGAGCGTCTACATTTTAAAATTTATAAAACGTCATTAAATTACTTCAGCTTAATTTTTATTGCATTTAATTAGTGTATATGGTGACATAGAAATTACTTCAAAACAGTAATTCGTTAATTACTACATAATAAGTATAAGTAATTCACATTAACCATGTTGAAAATGGGTCATTTTGGCTTAATTTAGTAATGAGCTCATTAATGCATAATGATTAGGTAATATAACCTAATTGTTGTAAATATTAGTCGAAAAGGGTGTAATAAAGATAAACCAAAGGGTTTTTGTATAAGTACACGCACTGATTTAGAAAATTAACAGTTGAAGTGCGCATCTTGCAACATAACCTTTAAAATGTCATCGCGAAGCTGTTTAAATTCTCCGAATTGTTTTTGTTATATTTAAGGGAAATTTATGGTGAAAAAACAACGAAACAGCATTGCAGACTTTGTAAAAAATATTTACAAAAGTTATTTTGGATACGTTTTAAGTAACCAAGACAAAACTTGGACACCTCATAAAATTTGTACGACTTGTTTATTAGAACTTCGCAAGTGGTCAAAAGGACAGAAAAATAGCTTCAAAATCGTTTCGCCTATGCTATGGAGAGAGCCTAAAGACCATGTTAAAGATTGCTACTTTTGTTGTTGTGACATGACTGGATACAATTCTAAAAATAAAAGGGACATAAACTATCCAAACGTCTCATCAGTTACGCCTGCAATTTTCGGCGATTCAAAAATGGTGCAGCCCCTGTTTCTGACTATACAAATTGAAGATTCTGACTGTGATACAGATGAACAGAGTGTATACCAATCTGATCCTGAATTTCATGTAGATTCTAACGAGTGTCAGCTCTTTTCCCAGTCACATTTAAACGACTTGACAAGAGATTTGAATCTCCCCAAAGATGCAGCGGAACTTCTCGGATCACGATTAAAAGAAAGAAATATGCTTGCACCTGGTACTTCATTTTCATAAATACCGTCACAGAGAAAAAGATTTTCTTCCATTCTTAGCTGAAGATCAAGATTTAGTGTACAGTAAAAATATTCCAGGCTTGACAAAAATGTACGACATTGAATACGATCCTAATGAGTGGAGATTGTTACTTCCCAGAAAATCTAGGAGCCGTTAGCGAAGAACAAGGCGAAAGATTTCACCAAGATTTGAAAGAGCTAGAAGTCCGGTATCAAGGAAGATGGAATACTAGCATGATGACGGATTACTGCTGGTTGTTGAAGCGCGACGATCCAAACCGGAAATTTAAACGAAAATCGTACAACCGATGCTTCCAGGAAAAAAGGATCAGATTCCACAAAGAAAATTTACATGTAATCTAGACCAGTAATAAGTTATTATTATATTTTAGTTGTTTTTTATGTTAAAAATAATGTACTTTTTAATATATATATTTTTTTGTGAAAACGTGTGTTTTTTTTTTCTATTTTCTATATGTATCTTTTTTGAAAAATCTGAAGGTGATGGAAAAAAACTAAGTACATATTCGTAATCAGCGCACCAAAATACCCTAGAATCAGCTCTCAAATTCTAGAGAGGAAGTTATGACTCTCAATTTGCAGGCCTGTGTAATTTATTATTATTTAAAGATTTGCTAAAGCGACCACATTCCGTTCCCATAAAAATTGGTCGCTTCGAAAGGTGGTCTCTTAATAGAGGTCATATTTAAATCTAGATTTTAATTATTGAAAAAAAAGGTAACAATTAATGTAACTAAAATTTATTTTTCACATTAGGAAAAAAAAAAATAAAAATTTACGCATCAAAACAAAGATTAATAACATAAGTTAATTACTGCAGAGTTTAAAAAAAGAAATACATCCACGTTTGTTTAGATTTTACGGTTTTATCCTTTATAACTTTTATTTCCAAGTTCTTTGAAGTTTAGTAAATAAATGCAATTCTTTTTTGTACTGAAACAAATAATGACGATTTCAAAGCTTTATCGATTTCTTTGAAAGTTTTCTGACAAAATAGAGCAGGATAGTTTATTGACTGAGATTATTATTTCGTTATAAGAGTTAAATTCATTGCTAAAAAGTCACAAAGAGATTTAAATGTTTAAAAGTTACCGGAATAATAGTTTAAAAAAGCATACCTAATTTAGAAGTTTGATGAATAATGTGCTCTCCGAAATAATTTTTCTGATAAAATCTTCTTCAAGCGACCAGCAAAAAAATGGAATTTGTTTCATTTTTCTCAAAGAAATCGGTCGCTCATGAAGGGAATTCAACTCTAATTAGTGGTAAAATTAGTATTGAGCCTATGAATACAAATTTTGTTCCGTGAAAAAATGATCGCATAGGAAGGTTTCACTGTAGTCTATTAGCTTTTTCTTTTAAAATTTTTTATATGCGTTTATGAAAATAAAAAGCTTTTATTGCGACCATTAAATTTTTGTAAAAGCGTTTTAATCCAAAATATGGAATACCCCAACATTCGGCATTCCTGTTCTTCTGTCATATAACGCGCATAATTCGGTGTTGAAGAAATATGAGCAAAATATCTTCAAATTATATTTTACCGGTAAAGAAAATGAAAGAATATTGTCAACTGTTTTGTTGATAAGGAGTTCTCTTTTTATCCACCCCAGGAGAGGGGTAGTTTCAAGAAGAAAATGTTCAATGCATTATGTTACATTAGATAAATATTAAATACTTTTAAATAGCAACTATCCTTTCACATGCTATTTCATAAACTTTATCTCACATACAACAGTGGTATTTTTTCTACTCCTCTTCATTTGAATGCGTAATATAAGAGATTAACAAATGTATAACCATATTTGTATATCACTGACAACGTATATATATATTTTTTTTTCGTTGGAAAGAAAAAATTGTAAAGAAAAAAATGGACATTCATAACAATATCATCGAGGGGGTGGGAAGTTCTAAAAAATATAACATATGATACAGCAGCGGGTAAAATGGTCAAAAATTAGCAAAATGTTGATAATTTTGTGTATTTACATCCCCTTTTTACAAAAAAATTTAACTGATTGTTTATATTGGGTTTAAGTTTGTTATATTGGGTTATTGTATATTCGTTGTAGATGTTGATTTGTAGTATAAGATAAAGGTTACACAGATATATATATATATATATATATATATATATATATATATATATATATATATATATATACAGGGTGTCCCTAAACAAATTGCATATACGCTAGGAGGTGATAGAACACATCAAGACGAGTAATAGTAAAAAGGAAACCAAAGGTCCCAAACGTTTTCCAAAGGAGATAGCCGCCATTGAAGTTTGGGGTCCAAAATTTCAAATATACATAAAAAACGAAAAAATTGGTCAATTGATTTGCGATTTTCACTAAAACTATTCTTTATGTTGGTATTTTCTTGAAAATAAATTATAAAGATAAATTTCGAAAAATGCCGATAGAGGGCGCTTTAGACTTTGAAGTAATGAAAAACTATTTTTTGCCGTGATTTTTTGCATCTAATTAAATGGTTTCGTAAGCTTAGACTTAAACATAAATTTTGAGCTCAAAATCTGAATAGTTGGGAGTGGTTAAGTAGCACAAACTTAACTGTGTTCAGAGGGTTTAAATTTCAAATGATTATAAAAAACGGAAAAATTGGTCGATTGATTTGCGGTTTTCACTAAAACTATTCTTTATGTTGGTATTTTCTTGAAAATAAATTATAAAGATAAATTTCAAAAATTGCTGATAGAGGGCGCTTTAGACTTTGGAGTAATGAACAACTATTTTTTACGTTATTTTTTGCATCTGATTAAATGTTTTCGTAAACTTAGACTTAAACTTAAATTTTGAGCTCAAAATTTGAATAGTTGGGAGCGGTTAAGTAGCACAAACTAAACCATTTTCAGAGGGTTTAAATTTCAAACGATTATAAAAAACGGAAAAATTAGTCGATTCGTTTGCGATTTTTGCTAAAACTTCTCTTTAAATCAGTGTTTTCTTGAAAATAAATTTTAAATATAAATTTCACAATTGCCGATATAGGGCGTCTTAGACATTGGAGTAGCGTGCAACAATTTATGACCGTTATTTTTTTTAAATGATTTCAAATGCTTAGATTTAAATTTTGAGATCAAATTCTGAATCGTTGCGAGTATTTAAGTAGCGCAAAAGTGAACTGTGTTCGATGGGGGGGGGGGGGGTTAAATTTCAACTCCTGAACACATTTCAGTTTGCGCTTCTTAACCCCTCCCAACGATTCAGAATTTGAGTTCAAAATTTAAGTTTAAATCTAAGATTTCGAAAAGATTTAATAAGTTTTGGAAAGCATTTAATTAGATACAAAAAAATAATGGTTAAAATTAGTTGTTGGTTATTCTGAAGTTTAGGGCGCCCTCTAACGGAATTTTTTTAAATTTATCTTTAAAATTTATTTTCAAGAAGATACTGACTTAAAGAATAGTTTTATTTTAAACCGCAAACGAATCGACCAGTTTTTCCGTTTTTTATAATCTTTTGAAATTCGAAACCTCTGAACACAGGTTAGTTTGTGCTACTTAACGACTCCCAACTATTCAGATTTTGAGCTCAAAATTTAAGTTTAAGTCTAAGTTTACAAAAACATTTAATCAGATGCAAAAAATAACTTAAAAAATAGTTATTCGTTACTCCAAAGTCTAAAGCGCCCTCTATCGGCCTTTTTTGAAATTCATCTTTGAAATTTTACTTTTTTTGTAGAAATCGAGTTTCGTCAGATCGAACCAGGCCTATTTTTACTGGTTCCTATACGGGCCGGGCCGGGTCGGGCTTGTGATTTTAGATTTTACACGGGCTGGGCCAAGATAACTTTCGTTTGGACTGGGCCTGGAAATCCCCGCCCGTACAGATCTCTAAATCGATATTCTTAATATATCGGCTAACGAATCAATTAGGACTAGTCTGTTTAATACATCGGACGATCACGGCGCGGATTCGAAATCATTATAGCCCTTATTAAGAATATAAGGCCCGCCACACACTAGGGAGACATGCGTCAAAAATCGTGCAACATGATGCAGTCAAACCGGTTTTTTCTTTGTTATCAGGGTGAAATTGTCGCATGTCTCATGTTTTTTCGCTCAATGTCTCACAGGTGTGTGGCGGACCTTATAAATACCTTTAGCTATTAAATCCAGTGTTGGGTATGAACGCGCTCACTGAACGAAAACTCACGAGTTTCGCTCACTATTTGTGAACTTTGAACCGAACTTCGCTCACTATTTTATAAACGAGTTTGAACTGAACGGAAACTCAAAAAAAAGACGAGTTTGAACGAAATTTACGTTCAAATTTACGTTCAATTTTTTCATAATTTATTTAAAAATTTTCCTGACCATAGTACACTTTTTCCCTCTTTCAAATGCCATTTAGAGGCCTACACGAGCCTCAGGACGGGTTAAGTCTGGATATCACTTCTCTGGGCAGTATTCTGTCTTACTTCTTCTGCAAACTCGGGTCGCGCCGAACCGGACCTGGGCTGTATACAATTTCGCCGAAAATAGATATATACAGTAAACTCTCTGTACAAGGTGGACTGTGTAAGGCGGAAATATGTCTAAATCGGAAAG
Organism: Maratus speculifer; assembly: GCA_964019185.1. Lineage (NCBI taxonomy): Eukaryota > Metazoa > Arthropoda > Arachnida > Araneae > Salticidae > Maratus > Maratus speculifer. The sequence goes on from OZ025292.1 coordinate 326,443,105, forward strand.
ATTTTAAAGAAATCGGAAAGATTTTAAAAGAAAGCATAAACATCGCAGCCTACGGCACTTCTGCATAAATGGAGATTATAAACAGACTAAGGTAAGTTTTTTTGGTCAGAACTTTTCCGTAAGGGTAAATATCAATGTACTCGGGGTCGGGCCGAGTTCGGTGCGAATTTTCAACTTTTCTTTTCGGGCCGGGCCAAGCTCGGGCCTTGTTTTTAGCTATTATATCGGGCCGGATCGAGCCTTGATTTTAGCTATTATATCGGGCCGCTAAATTTTCTCTACGAGCCGGGCTGGGCTCGGGTCGAAATTTTTATTTTAATATCGGGCCGGACATTTTTTTTCCTATGGATCGGGCCTGGAAATTTCCGTCCGTGCATACCTCTATTTTACATATCGAATAATCAAATGATTAGTTCACAAAATTTTGTAAATTTGGACAATAATATCCAAACATAAAAAAAGTGGACTTTTTAGTGAACTTCGTTCACTTTTACAAATGAGTTTGATTTGAACGAGTTCGTTTGAAAATTTTTGAATTTGAACGTGAACTTAAACCACTTTTCAAAAATTGAACGTGAGTTTGAGTAGGTTCGTTTATTTTGTGAAAGTGCCCAACACTGATTAAATCCCTTATTTTTTTTAGACATGATTGTTTTATGTATATTTTAAAAATATTGTGCAGTATATTTACATTGCAAATGTTGTCAAAATACATATAAAAGTGTTCTTTAAAAAAAGTATTGCCAACTGAAAACAATTTCGGTAGGAGATGCTGATCCTGACGTAGCGTGGGAAGTACCACACAGGACACATCAGTGTTAATGGGACTGGTCATTTAGCTTCCGAATTCACCTTCCTAATGTAAAATTTATGGGTGCTTGATGGATTCATATACAGTAAAAACTCCAAATAACGGGCACCTCGGAAGAGCGGAAACTGTCCGCTATTCGGTGGTGTCCGTTATTGGGAAATACCTCGGAGATTCAAAAATTGCTAAGAATTGCGCAAAATTTCATTAATTGACTTTTATATCTCCTAAAATTCTAATATATGATTAATAAAAAAAAAGTATTTAAAAAGTTTCCTTTAGCATCTAAAAGTTACAATTTTTTTTTTTTTTTTTTTTTCCCAAATGTGAAGTTTTAACCATGTCAATAGTTTTAATTTTCCTGAATCATCTTTAAAAAAAAAAAAAAAAAAAAAAGTCATTGCTGACTGTATTTTGACACTTCTTAAAAGCATAAAATCTCAAATCTTCCGGAGGGGAGTGAAGAGTGGGGCATTGTGATGCTCCGGGAGGTAATGTCCCTCGGACTATCCACTGAATTTAATAATGACGTTGGAGGGAAGGCCCGGATGGGACCCGACCACTCTCTACATTTATCTGTGATCACAAAATTTCGACACATTGCCCTGACAAATTTAGAGGTTTTTTACTTTTTTTTCTTCGTTAAAAAACAATTTCTCATACTTTATCGCAAAAATTACTGTCCGCTATTCGGAATGTCCGTTATTCAAAGGTTAAACATACAAAAATTTAGATTTTGGGAGTGAGGATCAGTAAACTGTTCGTTAAATAGAAGTGTCCGCTATTTGGGAGTGTCCGTTATTGAGGTTTTACTGTATTTAAAAATATCTCCTCGGGAAATTAATATTTTTAACTTCTATTTTCTGTGCATACTTCTTAAAAGATGTTTCTGCTTTTCTTAGTTTTCAAAAATTTCCCAAAGTATATCGATAATTTTTTTTGAAGTGTTAAAATTTTACTCAAGTTCGTCCGTTTTTAAAACATAAAATATTAAATTAGGCATAAATTAAAAAATATTTTAAAAACTAAGAAAAAATGTGACATCCTTTAATCCTTTATCTATACCAAATTATAAATTCATGAGAATTTTACATTCTAAAGCATTTTAGCGTAAATTGTTTGAACTAAATTAAGATTTACATAATCAGTTAATAAATTTTTGAAGGATTTAGAAGGAATAATTAAATTTGAATTTACAGAGATTTCAAGGAATATTTATAACCCCACTCCCACTTAAATCTTTAATTTTAAATTGTTTTCTTAATATTTCATAGAATTATAAAATGCTCAAATATGATGTTGTTACATTATAAATATAGAAATATTTCTGAATTGAAAAATCCCCATTTCCCCTCCTCCCCTCAGCGCCAAGAAAGTTAAAAAGATACAAAGGCAAAAGAAATCATCCTTTTAAAAATTCCTTTCATCCTTTTTGTGTATCAAATAATGCTTTTTGAACAAAATAATGTAACGTATCTGTAACTTATTCTAAACAGTATTACAACCAATTGATGTATTAATTTTTTTATAACTAATTTTAATGATACTTATAAGTACCGTTGGTAGATAAAGGGTTTGGTTTGGTTTATTTTGTGTCGGCCGATTATCTACTCTAAGGGATATACGCCCAGGGGGGGGAGTGCCCTTCATGGGGGTGTTTCTAAGGGAACCTAACCCGTATTTAAGCAAGGTTCGAAGAAAACCACGAAAACTCCGAACAGTTAGGCCGACGGCCGCGATTGGGTTCGAACCCAGCACCTGCCGTCTACCAGTTGAGAGGTCAGAACTTCTCGGCCACTGGTGGGACGGTAGAAAGGAATACTGAAAAAAGAAGTTAAAAATATTAATTCCTTGGGGAGATATTTTAACTATAAGAATGCATCAAATGTCCATAGACTTAACATTACAGAGGAGGATTCAGAAGCTGAGTAACCAGCCCTCTTAGTATATATTTTTGATATTATTAACATAGGGTTTTTCAGCAACTAATAATAAAAAATATTCTCTGACAATGATCACTGCACGTCGAAAATACCAAGAAATTTAAAATGCATATTTTACATTTGTAAAATTTATAAAATTGTTATTATTATTGTAAAATTTTTAGCAAAAAATGTAAGCAGAAAGTTTATTAAAGTTAATATTGTGTATTTTTGTAACTTTTATCATTCAAATGGAAAGAAAAAAAAAAGGTCAACGTTGAAAGCGCATTTGTTTTAGATAATAGACACAAAAATTTACATAAATAGAATTACATTGCATACATAATTTGCGCTATTCTTTGGCTCAAATTAGAATATAAAATCTATTGTCGTATAAGCAATAAACAATTCTTATCTTTTTACTTTATACCTTTGTTTTTTATTCAAATGGGAATAGTACATCTAACTTTGCGAAACTGATTGCTGTCAAAATATGTCGGTAAAGAACATAGATGGATAAAGATTTTGAATTTCATTGGATATTAAATTATGCAATAAATAATTTAAACAAACCGAATAAATAAACTGTGTAGCGACTTGCATCAAATGTCATATTTTATATAATTTAAAAGAGACAAGTATAAAATAAGATTATGAATAGATATTTATTGAAGTCAACCAGTTGTAAAGTTGGGTTTTTTTTTCATATTTATATATCCAAGGACATATATTACTTATAGTCATTACATATTTAACTTTTACAATCATTAAAACCAAAGTTTGAACACACAATAATTAAAAACACATTAACAGACGTATATGTTTCGCGAGTAACTGGTGCTCGCGAAACGAATACGTCTGTTTATGTGTTTTTAATTATTGTATATTTATTTAATTATTGTATTTATTTAATTATTGTATTGTATTGTATACTTTGATTTTAATGATTGTAGTTTTTCACACAAGGTTTTTATTGATTATCTATAACTTTTCTTACAACGCAATAATTATTAATACCTAAACTTCCTTGAAGGATAAAAAGAAATATTACCAGACAAAAATGCCTTTTAACCAAGGTAACATTTGAACAGAGGATGCGTAGCCAAATCAGTATATAAGTCATTGAATAGAATTAAGTAAAATGGATATATTTAATGTTCAGCTATTAGGGGCTGTGCATATATAATGTTATCAACTTTTTGGAAATTAGGGACCCTCTACCCCCCTTGCGATATCAAACGTTATCATTTCTCGAACCCCCTTTCATTCCCCCCCCCCCCCATCAATGATATCGATATCGATACCAGTGACTATTTTTTTTTTTTTTTTTTTTTTTTTTTGGTCTTTAAAGTTTTTTAACTTTATTTCTCTTATTGTGCTTCTTAGCTATATACAGATATTGTTTTATAATGTTAACGTTCTTTACTGTTTCGAATGAAAAGAAGATTTTAGTTAAATGTTGTTACACATGGAATAACTTTATATTAAATCGGATGGAAAACAGATAATTATTGTTTAAAACTACTATTTACAATTATAGACTATTATTAGGTTTGCTGTTATTTGTTACATAATAAAATATTGTGTAATATTATATTTAATATTATATTAAAAATACTAATATGAATATAGTAATCGAGCATTATTAAAAGAAAGTTACACATATAAATTATGTATACTGATACGGAATAGGTATTTGTATTACATATTATTACACGTTATCTATCGACATCCTTTTCTCAGGATTCAGACGTCGGTATTTGCTCCATTATATATTAAATGCTCTGTTCTTATATCTAATCTGGCTACATCCGACTCGATTTACAAGGCAAAACACCCAGTAAGAAAACTTAACTATAAATTTTTTATTTTTTCTGAATGCTTTAAAACCTTGGAAAAAACTTCCTCTATTTAACATTCAACTAATAAGTATAAAAGAGGGAATGTTTATTAGAAGAAAATGTAATAATTTCATTCAAAGCAGAAAGTGTCCGTTAAAAGACATAAAACTACCTTTGTATACCTGAGGATATTTTTACAGCATACAAGATATATAAGTTCCAATTTTAAGTTACATAAACAGATTTTTGTATAATTGGATGTTTATGTTTAGAATAGTTGGGCTTGAAAGAGTGCCGCCGTGGCGGCCCCGACCAGAGCACAGTGTGATGACCAGTATTGGTCACGAACACCTACCCATAGTTTTACTTACAATATATATATATATATATATATATATATATATATATATATATATATAATACCATTAAAAGTAGACAAGATTCACCAACGGATTTTAACAATAAAACAATAAACCAAAACGAAGAATTAAATTTAATTATGGTAAACAATATTAACCATTTGAAATTAACCATTGAATTTAATAAATTATAGCACATTGAACATGGAAGGAAAAAAAGAATAATATGAATACAATTGAAATTTGTAGAACCAAAGCAGAATCTTCAGGTCCCAAATACTTTGGAACTACAAATGGAGTGTGCGGTTTCATCTTCGTATTTGCCATGAAAAAGCAATATATTATAATATATATATATATATATATACAGTGCTCAGCAAAAGTTTAGACACTGGTATTTTTTAACCTTTAAATAAAAAATACGAACACGTGAGTTTTACAAATGGCTATACTTATTTTCAAATATATTTTATACAATGTAGAATAAAAATAATGGTTATAATATAAGATAATACAGTGAAACCTCCAAATAAGGGACACTCCGAATAAGGGACACCTCTATTTAAGGGACAAAACTTACGGTCCCAGTCCCTTGGTATAGGACGTGTAATATATTTACCTCTGAATAAGGGACACTCGATTTAAGTGACACTTGAAAAGGAGATTAGAAGGATTGGTTTTTGAATTTCAGTTAATGAAGTAGTCTGTGCATCTGTGATGAAAATGAAAATACAGATTTTTCTGACCTGATCAAACTGACAGACAGTCATGTTGATACAAAAGTATACGACAGAATTGACAAGCATTTATTTACCCACAATTTTGATTTGACTTCAGTTCATTTATTCTCATTGAAAGTAATGCTGGAAATTATGAGGATAATTCTGAAAGTGGAGAATAAAAGTAAGTTGTGAAATAAAGAACTTTAAGACTGTTCTCACATCCAAAAGGGCAAATTTTATGACAAAAATTTTAATTTATTTTTATTCAGAAATGCCTGAAACTAGCAAGCGTTGTTGTTCAGAAACTATGTAATCGAACTTTTTTTTTCTGTTTTTCTTCTTTTTCTCTTTTAAATGTAATAGATCTTTCAGAAAATATTGTCAACATGGGGTTTTGAACTGAATTTATACACGAAAGAAAAATGAGTACTCAAGAAAGGGTGAAAAAGGTCTGCCATGTGATCAAAATCGCTTATAAATCAATAGATAATTTATTCAAAATTTGAAAACACAGTTTGATTCCAAATCGTTTCCGTAGTCAGACGCTCCAATTTTATACCTTTTCTTTAAAAAATGAATTTGCAAATGTGTCAAAATGTTTTCCGCTTGCTGAGCAGTTGAGAAATTTGTTGACTTAAAATATGCAAAGAAGCTGAATACTTTTTTTGCAAATACTGTTGTTAATGAAGAATTAAAATTTATAAGTATGATAAATGAACACTTGAAAAGTTTATAGTGAAAAATTGAAATCTACAAAACTATCACTTTTGATTACTTACTTCAAGTATAATTCTTTTGAATGTTTTTATACTTTTTGCATGTATGCAGTTTGCATAAAAAATACAAATCAATAATTCTACAATTCATTTAATGATTTTGTGATCATTAAAAATTTTAATCAATTAATTCTCTATTCCTTTTATGTCTAACGTAATTTATACATTTCGAATACATTTAAACTTCTCCTTTAATGTTTTGTTATTTTTATATCCTTCATGATGATTAATAAAAAAAAATAATAATAAAAACTCCGAATAAGGGACACCTCTATTTAAGGGTCAAAAGTTCCGGGCCCATAGGTGTCCTTTATTCGGAGGTATCACTGTATTTAATTTAACTGCAAAAAAGTGAAATTTGCATATTGCAAAAGTTTAGACACTTTTTTGATTTTTAGCCAACTGTTCATGGAAGAATGCAAATTTCAAAGTTATGATGTCACATATCTGAAGTATTTAATTATACCTCGATATAGCATCAGTTAGTGAAGATGCCGCGAGCTAAAAATATTCAATTAGATGAGGTAATTGAAGTAGGAAAGCTGAAATGGGAAGGGAAGACTGTTGCAGAAATTTCAGCAGCATTGAATCGCCCAAAGCGGTCTGTCTATGAAGTATAGTCTAAGGATGACTCCTTCAAAACAAAACATAATCTGGAAGATCTTGTGTGACGAGAAAATGAGATGACAAAATGATCCAGAAACTGACATTTACACAAGTAATGATTGCTAATCGCATTAAAAGTAGGTCAAAACTTTCTGTGTCGACGGAAATGATTCGTAGATGAATTAAAGAAACAGGTAAATCAATTTACATGAAAATTATAAAACAATTAGCTTTAAAATACCGCTGTAAATTGGTGAGAATTCAATTAACTTGCAAACATACGTCATATGGACCCGAATGGTACGCTATGATATTCAGTAACGAAAAAAAAAATGAAATTTGAATGGCCCAAACAAGTGGGCATACTATTGGAATGACTTAAGTAAAGATCTTGGGACTTTATTAAGTTGACAAAAAGAAGGTGATTTTTAAATAATTTGGTCCTCACTTAACAATGTTCGTGTATCTGTGGAGTTATACATTGGTTGCCAAGCAACACAAGACTACATACATACGTTGGAGATTAATTTTTAGTCATTTGGGGAACTTTTGCTGATCTAAAGTGTGGATTTTAGCGTCTATTCATGTTGCATAACAAAAGAAGATCTTCGTTTAACTCTGAAAATACTATTGATCTCAAATGGCCGGCGACGTGTAGTTCTGATCCGGACCCAATCGAAAACTTTTGTAACATCATATGTCGTAATGTTTATGCAAATTTTTGCTATAATTCTCTTTTAATGAGGTTCGAGCTGCTGTTGAACATGTTTGGTACGAAATAGACCCCCAAGTGACGCAGCGTTTAGTTTTTTCGATGAAAAGTCACATTCTTGCACTAACTGCAAACAATGCATGTGCAACTTGATTTTAATTTGTATTTTTTTTTTTCTGTAAATACACAAATTGTCTATACTTTTGCCACAATGTTTATTTTATTTTTTTGTCATTATATTTTATGTAAAAGGTAAAATTCAAAATTTATTGTGTGTGAATAAAGGGTAAGTCACAAGTAATATATGACAGAGGAATTACAAACATTCGGTACATACTTTTCAAAATAGAAGCGTAATCGATCATTGTCTAAACTTTTGCTGAGCACTGTATATATATTTACGAATCTTTTAATTACAGATTTAAATTAAAAATTTTTTCACTTCTGATATAATTACATATATAACACTAACAATTATTTAAAAGGGTATCTTACCTTTGCTCAAAATTCAAGAAAACTTGATTTCGTTATTTATTTATTTTTTCTTATTTTATTTTATTTTATTTTATTTTATTTATTTTGCAAGTGTACTAAACTCTTCTTTGGTGTAAATTGGATATACTGCTTCAAAACATTTATGAAGTTCCAAAAACTTTTTATTTCTATCTATGATGAATCATATAACGACCGAAAAATAGAAAATTGCCACTTTAGAAAACGTCAAAATGGAACAGCACAAAATTCATCTGATTAATTTCACGCGTTTGCCGTTTCCATAGTATTTTCTTGCACCTGCCTCCAGTGCGGAGCAGAAGAAAAGCACAACAACTTTTTTCAACATATCAGATGGACAATGTTGTTTCTCTTTCTTTATTATTAAAATAAACAAGTATCATCTAAACTGAACTTTGCACCTGCTTTCTTCAATGTGCGATATATGTACATTATGACTGATTGATTTAATAAAAATAAGTTTGAATTTTCATAAAAGTAGGTAAAAAAAAAGAGTAAATAAAGTTTTTTAACTTATTAAAAAAAAGTCTGAATTAAAAATGTTAACGATATCAAAAGACAAACCTCCCTTCCCCCCAGCGATATCTTTCGATATCAAATGCCAGACCCCCTCCCCCCCCCTAAAATGATAACGTTATATTTGTATAGCCCCTTATGTAACTTAGTAATGTAGTAAGGGTAGAAGCAAAGACGCATTATGGAGAGCTTCTGAACAATTTAACTCGGATCAAAGAGGCAGCGCATATACATGGTTATCATATTAGGAGGGAATAGGGTCTGATACATGATATCAAGATATCATTATGGGAAGCGGTATTTCTCTTTTATAGCGTTACGATTTTTGATTTAACTAAAAATCTCTCTTTTTAATTGTTGAATTAGAATTACGATCTCTTAATAATCAGTTTGTACATTATAATTTTCTCATTAAATATGTTTAACTCGCACTCATTAGATGAGTTCGACGGCAAAATAGTAAAAATGGCCGGAATTCGTTTAAAAATACAATAAAATTCAGCTAAATGATAAAGTTAAGAAATTGGTTTGTAAACTCGTATTTTTCTATCTAAATTCATAAAAATACAGAAACGATTTTAAAACTATATCGAATAAAAGTTAATAGATTTTAACTGACTTTGAGTGCATTGTTGTAATTTTTTCACTCTTTTTTTTTGGGGGGGGGGGGGAAGGGGAGAAGGGTATTCGAGGGTTAAAAATCCCAATAAAGTTCAACGCATTCCTAAAGTCATATACATAGCATAAATGAAAATATTGAAAATTAAATATCAGATCCAAGCTTTATTCTTCACAAGATTGTTAAAAAGAGATTCAAAATAAGCAATAATCAGATTTAATATTGTACTTTTCGCAACAAATCAGTTCATCGCATCATCTCGCAAAAAACCGATGCTTTCGTCTATATTCCCTGTCTGTGATAACATTGAATAAAAAAAAAAAAAAAAAAATTTTCTCCCTCACGTTATATATATATATTTATATGAAACCATTAAATGTGAACCACTATATAAGCTATTGACTTTAATACAAAATTACCACATTGAAACATGGAAATAATAAATTAAAATGAATATAATCGAAATTTGTAGAGCCAAAGTAGAATCATCAAGCCCACAAATACTTTGGAACTATAAATAAAGTGGGTCGTTTCATCTTTGTATTAGCCATGAGAAAGCAAAATAGTATTAATTTGGGGATAACACATAAAACCAAAATTAAATGGTGAGAAACATTTAAAAAAAATCATAATAACATTATTAAAAAAGATAAAAAAAATAAAAAAACATACCAGATACCATAGTTACCCCTTAAATTATGTAGCAAAAAAATAGACTGTTATGATTATGAATTAATTCAATGCATTATATATCCACTGGAAGATGCCTTAAGCATATAATCCTAATAGATATATATATAAAACAAAATTTAAATTATTTATTTAATGAAAAATAGAAATCCCAAACTATCAAGTCAAAAAAAAAAAAAAAAAAAAAAAAAAAACAAGAGAAAAAGGAAAAAAAAAAAAAAAACATACCAGTCAAATGAGATAGCATGCTGATCCAAAAAGTTAGAATGATATCCAGATTAGCTTACCTATGAAAAATGAAAAAAAAATCTACATTAGAACTTTAGAAATGCAAATATAACAACAACTAGATAACAAATACTATAGTGAATTCATTCCACAGATACTAACAAGGAAGGTCTCCATACTGGGCATACTCAGAATTTTTCGCAAACGATTTTAATGCGCCTGAAAATTTCTTGTCAATTAAATTTTAGAATACGTGTAAATAGTATTTAATGAATTTAAATTTGTATATTACATATTTCTGTTGCTTTTGCTGCAGTTATTTAATTTTGTCACTTTAAAAATAATATCTTATATAAAAAATACTTTCATATTGAAAAGTATTTTTTCATATATTTAAGCGTATGACAAAATAAAGGGCAGATGAAGAATGATTGCAGTAATGCATTTCAATATCGGAGAAGTTTTTGTTTCCATAGCAACAAAATTGAATCTACAGAGCTCAACAAAATTGGAGTTAAGTTTCAGATTGAAGTAATTTTAATTAATTTAAATTTTGTTTTAATTCATAAAATTTCACAGTTAATTTTCATTCTAAATACAGTATGACAAAAATATAGTTAAAACTAACTAAAGATGACAAAATTAACGTTACATAAATAAAATTTCTTTAAACAAGTTCAAGATGAAAAATTTTTACCTTGAAAATAATTTGACATAAAAAAGTGTTTTTTGAACTTTTATTTTGTCGCCAACTGATGATAAATCGCCAAATAAAGGAAATGTTCATTTTTTTTTACGAACGTTCTATCGGGGTTCCGCCAAAGAATTTTTTACAAATATATATATATCCACATGAGAAGAACATTCTGTAATTTTTTCAGAATTTTCTGAGTATGCCCGTATGAAGACCTTCCTTGTAAGATTAAGATTAAATATATATACAGCAAAATATATCTTATTCTTTCTAAAGAGCTTCCCTGATTTGCCCGTAAAACGTACGGGCATCCATATCCCAATATATATATATATATTATTTATTGTTTATGCTACGAAGAAATACACCTATAATTTTAACAATAAAAGTTTTTTCCGCAATATTCTTATTTGTTTTGAATGAGATATTAAAAAGATAAAATGTATTACATACGTTAAAATTAATTATTTTTCAAGAAAAATGATACTTAAATCAATAAAGATATTACATAACATGTGTTATCAAGAAATATAGTATTTACTTCTCACCTCTGGGCAGTTCACTCTCAATACCTAAACATACAACATAAAACATTTAGATAAAATATTTTTTCTCGTGTATAACATTTCTTTTTCTTTTTAATTCTTTCTTGTTCTATGAAGAAATGTACCTACAATTTTACCATTAAAAGTTTCAATTCTCCAATATATTTATTTGTTTTGAAATGTCACAGTATAACAAAGAAAAATGGTATTATGGAAGTTAAAATAAAGATTTTTAAAAAAAGAAAAGTAATACTTAGATTAATAAAGATATGAAGAAACATAACATTTACTTTCTGTCCTTGGGCTGTACACTTTACTCAAATATAATATACAGCTGTAAAAAGTATATATATATATATATATATATATATATATATTTTAGGGATGCACCGAATATTCGGTATCTATTCGGTATTCGGCCTATTCGGCCATGTTACCGAATATTCGGTTAGGCCGAATATTAAACTATTCGGTTGAGCCGAATATTCGGCTTGGCCGAATATGAAATTATTCGGCCTGCCGAATATTCGGTATGGCCGAATATCAAAGTATTCGGCCATAGTATTCGGCCATTCAATACTTAATAAAAACTTTTACAAACTTTTCACTATTTCTACTTTTAACTGTCAATTTTTTTATTTATATTTAAAATAATTAGAAACAAAATCATTTTTAAATAAAATAGAATGTTTTTACATTATTTATTTGCTGTTTGTAAAGTATAACTTAAGAAAATTAAACATGAAAAGGATTAAAATGGTGATTTATTAGGATTCTCCTTAGGAATAAATTATGTGCAGATACCAGTTTCTAAATTTTGTTTAGTAAATAATCTGTTTCTTGCTTTCCCCAAATAAAAGTCCTTTAAAAGAAAAAACAACAACTTTTGAGATTAGTAATAGCTATCAAGGCAGACTATTTTTGTTCATGAAACCATAATCATAATAAACTTATTGAGTCATAAGTACATTGTATTTCATCTCACTCTAGGTCAAAACTTGTGTGTTCGTTTATTACATTAACAATAAATAAGATAACATATTTTCAACTCACATGCTTTGATTTCTGTAAAATATGATATGATGGGAAGGGTGGAAAATACCACCATTCATAAGAAAAGAACTATGAGCCAAACATGCCTTTATTCAAAATAAAGTTGAAAATATTTGTACTTTATATTGAAAAAAAATTGCCTTGAGTTATTTAAAAAGGACAATCATCAGACTGTAAAATTTTTCTTCGGCCATTTTTTCATTATTTGATTTTAAAATGTTTGTTTTGATTCATAGAAAATTTTATTAATTAAAGTTCATAATTGTGCTTCTTAAATAAGTCAAGGCAGATTTTTTTTCAATACTAAATGTTCTTATAAAAAGCTCTTGTTTATCAAAATGTAAGTTTCTATTATTAAATATTATGTAAAACTATTTTAAAAAGTAACATTTTAATACCTTTAAATTTTAAAATATAAAAAGAATTTGGAAAGCCGAATATTCGGTATTCGGCCCAACAATTACTATTCGGCTAGCCGAATATTCGGTATTCGGTTCACCTGTCGGCCGAATATTCGGTATTCGGCCAAAATCACTATTCGGTGCATCCCTAATATATATTATCATAAAATTATTAACAGACAGCTATAAAAAATTAGGTGTAAGTTGTTGAAGTGACAGAATCATGTATATTAAACTTTAAATCGATTTATAAGAAAAGTGTTTGCGTGTTTTCAATTCAGAAGAAATAGCATAATAGCGAAACAGACTTTTTCTTTTCTTTATTAATATTTTTCTTTTTCTGTTTCATTAATATTTTTCTTTTTTTTTCATGTTCAGCAATATTTTTCTTTTTCTGTTAAATTGATCGGTTTTTTTTTTTCTGTTTCAGCAATATTTTTCTTTTTTCTTTTAAAATTTAAGCCGAAAAGAAAATACCGTATTCAGTCGTGTACGCATACCGCTTTGTTTTTGCACTTAAAATCTATTTAAATCCTTTTTGATGCTTTTTTTTTTTTTGTGATTATGAGAGGTAAATTACTTTTACTTTAATAATGTTAATAGTAATTATCTAAACAGATTTTTTATTTAGATAATTACTATTTTATACTATAACTATACTAATTTAGATTAACTCTTTATGCACCGACGGTACTTAAAGTACCATTGAAGAAAATTTATTGTAAAATTTATTTGCTGAGTCTATTATCAGAAAAGTCTAGTTTTCTTTCCACACAAAATAAATAGCTTAATCAAATTTAGAGAGAGTAGAGAAACAGCCGAAGTCCAATATTTACAAAAAGTGGTGATTTTCATAATCATTTACATAGGTATAGCTTTTCTTTTAAAATAATAATAATAATAAAGAAACATTTTCGACTGCAAAAGCCTTTCAGTTTACAGAAAGCATCATAATACATTTAAATACACTGCTTTTATAACAATTGTGATATTTCCATAACAGTATTTTTGGTTATTTAATCTGATTATTTTTGTAAATATTTTACAAAAAAAAAAGTTATAACTACCGATACATTTAATCAATTTTAATGAAAAAAAAGTCTAAATTTCACATTATTGCTACTTAGAAATTCCAGTATACCTTTAGATATTAAAGAAGATCATTATTGAGGTGAACCAATTTCTTGATAAATAATTCGGTAGATAAAGGGTTAAATAGATTAACTGATGTGCCCAGAAGTTTGACGAATATGTCATTGTCATTATATAACAATAGGCTAAGGAAGAGTTTTTGGCAACGTTTGGAGAGTAACGTATGACAACATTATTTTACCCATATTATAATTTTCTAATATTTTTTGTATTTTATCACTCATGATTCCTTTAGAAAAGTAACCTATGCTTTAAATTTATATAATAGAGGCGAATGAAATAGATGTATAAAATAAAAGAATCGCCAATAGTGCAAAGAGACAATTCAGCAAAATTTTATTATTATTACTATTACTAAATGTCATATAAATGAAGTCATAATAAGAAATGGATAGTTGCATACCACCATTACTATATGCAGATAGTAGCGAAATTAATTGTTAAGGGGTACTTCCATCGAATGAAAAAACCCATTCGCTAATGTTAATACTATGGAAGAAATTTATAAAGATATCTCGGTTGCATTGCAATATTTTTAAAGGATAAAAATATCTGTAAACAAATTCAAAAAAGCAAAAAAAGACCTGCATACAGATCAAGCTCAGGTATCCAATGCATAAAAAAAGGTATTTAAAAATATTAAAATGCAACCGAGATATCTTTTAAATTTCTGCCATGGAATTAGTATTAGCGAACGAGTCTTTTCATTTGAATGAAGTAGCCTCTTAAGACAAAATAATAAAGGAGAGTGGGGTGGAGTGGGACAGTGGCAGGAATGGGTCAGTAGGTTTTTCTCTTTCTGTATCATTCTAAACATTTCATCAGTCACGCACAAGATGAAGCAATGATAGCCCAATCTTCAGCTGAAAAAAGTTGCTGATCTGTATAACCTTGCAAATGTATAAAGGAAAAGATTATTTCGAGAATCAAAAGTAAATTTGCTTCATACACCTTTAATGTTTTCCGTATATTAATAACTTGTCTACACATATATTTGATAGTTTAACTATTTATGGAACATCATACTGTATATTATCCATAATTTAAAATAAGCCTAAAAGCAACGTTTTTGTTTATATAAGAAGTTTTACACAAACAAGGAAGTGGGAAGGAATGGGATATGTCAGTAAAGGGAGGAATAGGACATGCCCAATTCCTTTTTTTAATAGGATTAATGTAAATTGCTAACATACAAACATTTTTAGAGGATAATATATTAGCTATAACATTGTTAATATATTCATTTGCTTCAAAATGTAAATAAATTGAGCTGATAATTTTTTAATGTCCTCTATGACTGACAATCCTGGATTTTCACTAATTGCGAAAAAATATTTTTGAAGGTGAAATTTTCATTATTTCGTAATTTGGGATATAAAAAGGTTAAAGTTTTAGTATTCTGGAAATGTTCGAACGTGTTTCATAATTTATGTCTGAAGCATGATTTTTCTTTCTGGATTTAATTAAAAGTTAAGATTAGAAAAAAAAAAATGTATATGTATATGTTTGTGTGTAGATAGATAGTCAAGATAAATAGATAGATATTTCAATATTACAAGGACTACCGGTTCTACGAAGATTTTACATTAATTTGATTAATTACATCGGACATTGGCAGATACTATAAGATTGATAGATGTAGTCTCATAGATTCAAAGATAACAACAACCTGTACTTAAAATTCGGTGCAGGTACTACGAGGTAAGAGGAAAGTTATAATGTTAATGAATATATGCAAGAATATCTATTTATAGGACGAAAAGGTTTATTGAACGAAAAGGAGCTGAAAATTGCTTCTTATTTTTCTCAAATAGTATGTTTGATGATACCATAACAAATTTTAAAGTTTTTTTTTCTTTTTTAGAAAAGTGCACCGAACAAACGTATTATAAAAAAAAATTTCATGGAGAAATGTAAAAATGTAACTAATTCTTGAAAACAAATTTATGAATGAACTTAATTTATTTCGCTTTATTCGAGTATATGAGCTATAATGTGTGTATATACTGTTCAAAAAAGTTTTCATTTCTATTTCTATTTTTAAGTGAAAGACGTCATATTAAACATTTCTCAAAGCCTGATTCATTTTACTTAGCGAGGTTCTCTATGTAAAAATTTAATGAGTTCTCAAAAATAAATTTACGCATGAAATTGATTTCTTTAGCTTTATATGTGAGCCATAATGTATAAATTTACTGTTAAAAGACTTTTCATTTATTTAACATTTTTATATGAAATACAAGATATTAAATATTTCGCAATACCTTCTTCCTTTTACTTATCTATGTGCAGATTTTAAATCGTAACACTGAAAATAATAATAATAATAATGAGATACAGTCGGCTCTCGTTAATTCAAACTCGTCGGGACCACAAGAAACGTTCGAATTAGTGAAAATATGAAATGAAAACATGCTTAATATGGTACTATAACAAAGGAATTAATATTATAGTGGTTTTTTTTTATTATTATTTATTTCGTCTGTTATCATTCGAATATGACTTAATATAAAATTAAAATGCATAAATACATAATTTAATTAAAGGATTAGAAACAAGCACAATGGAAGAAAAATTTGAAGCGTCACTAATGTACAGACGGGGGGCTCTAAGAAAGAGGATATTAAATGCATGGGATTATACGTATACTCGTTCGGAAGAATTTTCACAAAAATCAAAGAAAAAAAGTTATTCAAATGCTCTGAAGTCCGCGAGAAAGAAAAGGAAAATGAAAAATCAGAATTCTCGTTAGTTCGAATAAAAAGAAGTCAATAGAAAATGGGTTCGAATCAATGAAAAGTTTTAGCGTTGTTATGCCATTGAAAATTTCAGGACTTCATATTTAGTTCGATTAAGCAAAGATTCGAATTATCCGATTTCGGATAATTCGAATTCGCGCAGAGGAATTCGTACGTTTAATATCTGCTTCAAAACAATTATGATTAAATTAACAAATGAAAATTGTAAATAGAAAATTAATCATTCCTTGAATAAATGACAGCACCTTAGAAATAAATTTAGGGAGACCAAACTGGCTACCAGAGGCGGCTAGTAATTTCAATGAAAAGAATTTAATAAGTAAAATAAATATTTCACTTCGCGTATCAAAATAAATGAAAAATATGATGTAATAGGATGAAATAATAATAAAAAAAAAATACGCGTGTTTTTAACATTATTTATTTAATACATAAATTTGTGTTACACACATAATTTATATATATATATATATATATATATATAATTAAACTGCGCTAGCGTATGTGGCACAAAAATCACGATTATTTCTTAATTGTTTAATGGCAACATCCAAATGAAACACGTCTTATGGGTTACTGTGCAAAAGTCCTTTGGTAAGATATGGGCTGCCGCAAATTGGTTTTATTTATGTTTCGTTCCTTCGCTGGAATTATGGAGCTTCAAAATATCATTATTTTTATTTTTTTTCTGTTCTTTTTACTTGAAAAAAGCAAATAAAAGTCATGAATTTTAAGTGTTTCGGTTTCAAATTAAAGTTATGAATTATAAATGAAATGAGTGAAAGGATTATATTATTATATTTTAAATAATTAATGAAATACGAAAAAATGCCACGGTTGCAATATTTGACGGTTTATTATTTGCGCTTAAAAATACTGAGCATAAAAATACTTGCATAAAAATACTGAGTTCTTGATTTATCAGCGCAGATGTCATATATACTAATTTTCCTATACTTATATACTAATTTTAATTCATATATAGTAATTTTTTTAATTACACACATTAATATTATTTACACAGGAATCCGAGTTTACACAAGTTAAAGGGCGAACAGACCGCCAGACAAACCGAATTCATGAACACTTTCCAATAATATTGGAATTTGTTAAAAAATATATACCATCAGCATTAAGACAACACATTATACAAGTTCTTATAGATTAATTATTTGTTGTTCTACAGTGCAATACTTAATGTATGCTTTGAGTACCAATAATGCAGTGGGACCTAAAGACCATGTTTTTCTCTGAGAAAGTGTCCTTTTGAGAAATCCACTTTGCCCTTTCTACCCCCTATAGTGCTCAGACATAAGGATACATATATAGTATATTTCTATTTCAAATTTGTAAGTTGTATTCAGAGTTCTCACTATCGTTCGCCATTGCGCCAAATTGCGACTAAATTCTTCATTTCGTGAGTAAATAAGCAATTAGATTCGCCAAATTGCTAGATCTCATTTTTTTTTAAGAATTTTTTTCTTCCTTTGCTTTTTCGATTTTCATACATATGCATGTATGCACATTTTTAATGTGTACATATTTTTAATATATTTGTAGCAGATAGTTGAAATTAGGTTAATAACAATCGTTGTCGCACTTATAAAAACTTTTAGAAGATATTGAAAAAAAAGTGGGGTGTATATTAAAGAATTAAAGATATTTTTTTTTGTGTTACACAGCGAATCTATTTTGCTAATACTTTTTAATTTGGCGAATGTTTTTTATTTTTAATTAGACAAATCACTAACGTTGGTCAAATGGCAGCGAGAACACTGGTTGTATTGCATTATTTTCATTAAATAAGTGTAATGAAAAACAAATTTTATCAAAAAGTACATATAGGGCTGATAATCGTGATTGTTACTTGAGGATGACACACAAATTTAAGATTGTAACACAGAAAATAAGCTTAATCAAACGTTCGAAATCTATGGCATAGTCTTTTAAAATATCATTATCCAAATAATCGTTGCAATTTGTTAAATTAAATTATTTTTTATTACTGTCTGCTCTGGTTAATTCGAAATTTGGGTAAATCGAATCTTCGCTTAATTCGAATTAAACATGAAGTCCCCAAATTTTCAGTCGCAGAATAACGTTAAAATTTTTCATTTATTCGAACTCCTTTTTTTCTTGACTTCATTTAATTCGAACTAACGAGATTCTGATTTTTCCTTACTTTCTACCGGACTTCAGATCCTTGAAACAACTTTCTTTCATTTTTTCTCCGAATTGTTCTGAACAAGTATACATATAGTCCCATGCATTTGATATCCCCCTTTTTTAGTGTCCCGGCTGTCCATCAATGACCACCCCATCTTCGTTTGTGGTTGTTCCTATAATCCCTTAATTAGTTTATGTAATTATATTTTTACTTTCTTCTATCTTTACAAGAAGAAAGTATTGGATTCATGAAAATTTTCGACTTCCGGTTTTCGACGGATTTATACATTTTAGAAGGTCCTGAACACGTTTTGACTATTTTTAGAAAATGTCTGTCTGTGAGTCTCTCCGTCTGTCTGTGAGTCTGTCTGTATGTGACAAAAAATTTGTGGGCGCTCTATCTCAAGAACTAATGCTCAAAATTTAATAAAATTTTATATTCAGTTAGACCTTGATATGAATTAGTGCCTATTGGTTTTTGGTGAAAATTGGCCTGCAGGTGGCGCTGCTATACTACGTTTTTCATGATTTTCAAGATTGCTATATCTCAAGAACTAATGCACAGAATTTCACCAAACTTCAGATTCTGTGACCCCTTGATATACATAGACGCTGATTAAGTTTTGGTGTAAATTGGCCAGCAGGTGGCGCTGCTATGCCATGTTTTTCATGATTTTCATAATAGCTATATCTCAAGAACTAATGCACAGAATTTCACCAAACTTCAGATTCCGCGATACCTTGAGATACATAGCCGCTGATAAGGTTTTGGTATGAACTACCCTATAGGTGGCGCTGATATGCTACATTTTGCACGATTTTTGCGATAGCTATATCTCAAGAACTAATGCAGAGAACTTCATCAAATTTTAGTTTATTTTACACTAGAATATATAACATAATTAGACGTTGATTACATTTTGGTATTAACCTTGCAACAGGTAGTGCAGCTATGCTGCATTTTGCACGATTTTTCCGATAGCTATATCTCAACAACCAACGCACAGAACTTCATCAAACTTCAGATTTCGTTACAAAATGACATATAACATAATTACACGATGATTGCGTTTTGTTATAAATCCTTCAACTGATGGTGCTGCTGTTCTATATTTTACACGTTTTTTTTTTAACTAACTATATCTCAAGAACTAATGCACAGAATTTCATCAAACTTCAGATTCTTTTACACCATAACATAATTAGACGCTTTTTTACGTTTTGACATAAATTGTCCAAGATATGGTGTTTCTGTGCTATGTTTTGCAAATTTTTTGTTATAACTATATCTCAAGAACTAATGGACGACATTCCATCAAATTTCAGATTCTGTTAGGTCTTGACATCAATAGATGCTTATTAGGTTTTAGTATAAATTACCCAACATGAGGCACTACTAATCTCATTTTCTCAGAATATTAATTAAATTTTGCGTGTTAGGCTTTTCGGATACCAGAATCTCATTAGGCTTGGTCAAATGTTCGAGGAAATTCGATAGTGGGTAACTTTGGGGTCACCACGTTTTTTGCTTAAATATTAAAATGTACTTATGAGATAGAAGAAAGTTTCGGGATTGACACATCCAACTAGTTTAATGTAATATTAAGTCATATTATAATGATAACAGCCGAAATATATTTAAAAATAGTATAATGTTAATTTCTTTGTAATAATACACCTTGAAACACGTTTCCCTTTCGTACTTTCCATAATTCGAACATTATTTGGAGTCCTGACGAGTTCGAATTAACGAGAGCCGACTGTACATGCTTTCTTTTAACTTATAATTACGTTTCTACGTGGCACTCGATTCTTGTGTTTCATTTTTCGACACAGGTGTTATATACGCACCAGGTTTGCCGCAATTACTTTTCTAAAGCCCAATTGGCAAAATCTTCTTTTTTTTCAAAATGCCAGTAGCATTTTGAAATTATTTTATTTTAAATGTTGAAAGAATCATCCTTTTAATGTAAAAATTACACATAGAAAACAACATTACAATTTGCCCCTACATACCAAAGTTAGACTGTAAAAGGTATACTGAAGTTCGACTGTATAATAAATCTAACATATTGGGTATTAATGTTATATAATATTTAGGAATGGCATTTACATAAATCATACAAGTAATAGTAACCTGAGGAACTATAATTAATTCAAAATGAATTGTGTGTAATCAGAAGCTTTAGGTTTATAGATATCAAACACAACACTAACACGTTTTATAAATTAAAGCATTAAAAGCTTTTAGTGATTACAAACCTATCTGAATAGTTAAAAGATTTATGTATATGATTAAAAGTTAGTAAATAAATAATCAGTGTGCAATTCAAAATTTAAGACATTAAAGCCGCAAACGAATATAATTTTTTTAATTACATTGTTAAAATGTTTTCAATTTAATAATTTCAAATGATGCGATTACATCATTTAAATATCTAATATTCTTAAAGGGTCGGACAGTTAAATACAGAGTTAATGCAATTCGGATATGAAAATTTCCGTTCTGCATTGACCAAAAGAGCTTTGTTTTAATATTTTTTCAATTGAAAAACTAAAAAGCAGTTATCAAATTCAGAAACAAAGTATAAGAAACAATAATAAAAATAAAAATTAAATAGATTTTTTTTAAATCTGCCGTTCAAATATTTTTAAATTTAATTGAATAATAATTTACTATGTAGATTTTAAGAAAATAAAAGTGTTGCACTTAATCCTAAATATAAAATGCATGAACAATACAAAACAAGTCGAAAATTGTTTGTCAAATGTGGCACATAAGCTGTGTTAGTACTATAACTGCTTTTATAAATATTCAGAACATGGTATAACAGCTGTTGCACTCTTATGCAAAAATTTACGAATACATATTTTTTTACGTATATACATATTAAACTCAGTAATACGTAAGTAAATATTCGGACTATAATCTTAAGTCTTTCGGCCCTGAAATTTTTTCCGATTTCGGGAAAAAATTACTTTTACACTAACAAAATTAAAACAGCTATCGAAATCATAGAAATTACTGTTTACTGAAATTTAACGAATGCGTTCTTTACAGAAATCTAACGAATGTAGTTATTTTGCGTGCTTTTCATATAACAATACTATAAGAGAGAATTTTTAAATACGTTTGGAAATTGTCGTATTAGAACCAGATTAGACAAATATATAAACTTAGTAGTATTTTTTACCTTATATCACAAATTACTAATTCGGAAAAGGAGACCCTAATTTAAATTTAAAGAGCCAAACATATACTTCAAATAAAAGAAACGCCAACGGTTTGCTAATAATTAATAAAACTTTTATTATTATTGCATCGACATATGCTGTCATCATTAAGTGCTGGAATCGACAAAAATAACTGACAAATTAATACCCCATAAAATACCTATCATTTTAATAGGACGCAGTGGCGCCGACTTCCGGGTCTGCCGCGCAGACCGTGAAAAATATTTGCAGACCCTGCAATATCTTGGCAGACTCTGAAAAATGCAGGCATGAGATTTTTTTCACGGATGAGCGATTTTCCACTTTTTTCCGATTTTTTGCCACTTTTTGCGGGAGTAATTTGTTCCGAAATTTAAAAAGAAAAAAAATCGGTCATCAATCCGAAAATTAGGATAAGATCGCGAAAATCTCAAATTTCATCAAAACATTGGGTAATAAACGCGAACAGTGTCGAAGAATAGCAGGGGGAAATTACTAATTTCATCAAAAGGTCGCAGGAAAACGCCTTTTTCGTCAAAAGGTCACGAAAAAATGTCAATTTTGTGAAAGGATCGTGAAAAAAAAACGTGAAAATCGTCAAAAGATTTTTGAAAATTTCTTCAAAAAGTAGCGTGAAAAACGCGTATGTCCACGAATGAAAGAAAAAAATGCGAATTATTTTCGAAGATAGTGGGACAAAATACAAATTCTGTTAAAGAATCGAGAGAAAAATGTGGATTTTCGCTAAAGATCGCAGAAAAATGTGAATTTTTGAAATAATAGCGGAAAAAATGAATTCTTTCAAAAAATCGCAGAAAAAAAACACAAAATCGGCCGAATTTTTCAAAAAGTCTCAAGAAAATAGTGAATTTTGGCCAAAGATCGCGAAAAAGACGCGAATTCCGTTCAAAGATAGCAGGAAAAAAGCGAATTCTGTCAAAGAAGCGTGAGAAAAACGCAAATTTCGGTAAAAGTTTTCGAGGAAAAATGCAAATTTCGACTAAAGATCACGAGAAAAAAGGAAACTTTGGCAAAAGATCAGAGGAAAATCGAGAATTCTAGCAAAAAACGTCAGAAAAATCACAAATTTTGGAAAAGATCGCGGAAAAGACGCAAATTTCGTTAAAAAAATAGCGGGAAAAACACAAAGAATAGCGGAAAAAAACTAATTTCGTTCAAAAATAGCAGAGAAAAAGCTATTTTTCTTTCAAAAAATCTTGGGGAAAATGCAAATTTCGGAAAAAGATCACAGAAAAAGACATTAATTTCGTCAAAAAATAGCAAGAAAAACGCAAAGAATCGCGAAAAAAACTCAAATTTCGTTCAAAGATAGCAGGGAAAAACGCGAATTTGGGAAAAAGGTTGCGAGAAAAAAAATGTAAATATCGACAAAAGATGGCGAAAAAACGCAAATTGTGGCAAAAGATCAGAGAAAATCGCTAATTTTAGCAAAAACTTCAGAAAAATCGCAAATTTTGGACAAAAATCGCGGAAAAGACGCAAATTTCGTTAAAAAATAGCTGGAAAAACGTAAAAAATAGCGGAAAAAATCTCTAATTTCGTTCAAAGATAGCAGAGAAAGAGCTATTTTTCTTTCAAAAGATCTTAGAGAAAATGCAAATTTCGGAAAAAGATCGCGAGAAAAACGTAAATTGCGGCAAATGATCGCGGAAAAATTCGAATTTTGGCAAAAGATTACGGATAAATACACTAATTTCGTCAAAAAATATCAGTAAAAACGCAAAAAATTGCGAAAAAAACTCAAATTTCGTTCAAAGATAGCAGGGAAATTTTTTTTATCAAAGAATCGTGGGAAGAACACGAATTTCGGCAAAAGGTTCCGAGGAAAAAGACAAATTTCGACTAAACATCAGGAGATAAACGTAAATTTCGGCAAAAGATCGCGAGAAAAACGCAAAATTCGGCAAAAATACAAAGGAAAATCGCGAATTTCGTGAAAAAAATAGCTGGAAAAAAGTAAAAAATGGCGGAAAAATCTCTAAATTCATTTAAAAATAGCAAAGAAAAAGAAATTTTTCTGTCAAAAAATCTTGAGAGAAATGCAAATTTCGGAAAAAGCTCACGAGAAAAACGTAAATTGCAGCAAAATATCGCGGAAAAATTCGAATTTCGGAAAAAAATCATTGAAAAAGGCGCGAATTTCGTCAAAAAATAGCAAGAAAAGCGCAAAGAATCGTGGAAAAAACTCAAATTTCGTTCAAAGAAAGCAGGGAAAAACAAATTTTATCAAAGAATCGTGGGAAAAACGCGAGTTTCAGCCAAGCATCGCGAAAAAACGCTAATATCGGCAAAAGATCGGGGGAAACGCAAATTTCAGCAAAAGATCGCGAGAAAAATGGAAATTTTGACAAAAGTTCGCGAGAAAATGCAAGATTCGGAAAAAAAATCGCGAAAAAATGCAAATTTCGGAAAAAGAACGCAAATTTTGGCAAAAGATCGCGAAAAAAGAAAAAAAACACGATTAGCTTGCCATATTTATTAACTGATATTTTGAGTAAAGCATGGGAAAATGTGCACTGCAAAACTAGCAAAGATTGCTGTGTAAAAAAACATTAAATTAGTATCATGGACTCAAAATAGAAACTTTCAATTTAAAATTACTTATTTGCATAAATTGTTGATCCCCCCCCCCTCTTCTCCTTGAAATAATGTAGCATTTGAACAAAAGTATATAAAAAAATTGTGAATAATATAATCTTATTCATTGTAGCAGATGTCTAAACACAAGCTATTTTAAGTAATTTCCCGTCTCACGCGCTTTTCCTTTTTTTTTTTTTTTTTTTTTTTTTTTTTTTAATCTTTTTGCGGTTTCATGCTTGAAAATGTGTTTAAAATATCACTTAAAACCCACGCCGCTGACCCTTTTTTGCATTATTATTCACGACCAGAGTTGGGCAAAATACATCGAAATATCATTTTCGATACAAAATACAAAATACATTGGTTTTTAGAACTTAAAATACAAAATACAAAATACTTTTCAAAAGAAAAATTTCAAAATACAAAATACATGTATTTTCAAAATACATTCAAAATACAAAATACATTATCAAATTTTCAAATTTGCTGAGTGTTTCACTATAAAAATACAAAGTGTTTTTTTCAAAACTGATTAAGCTTTTGAAATTCAAAATAAGGAAAATAAGAACAAAATGTCATGCGTCAAGCATAGATTATGAAACACTTCCAAGACATTCAGAATACTGTAGCAAAAGTTTACAATTTATTAAAGAGAACAATGATGCTGAAATAAAGAAGTAAAGGTGTAATATATTTGAAAACACCATTTCTGCCAATAGTATCATCAAATGAAAAAATATTCATTTTTTTGTGTGCTGTTCTGTATACGATCTATAGACTTTACGCTAAAAGTTATTTCAGTGAAATGAATAACGCAGTTCAAATTTTCCATTCAGCAATTTCCGTGAATAAACGAATTATACTAGAGAATTCTTAGAGAACCCAAGTCATATAAAAGAAAAATAATTCAATTTCAAAATGCGTGCCATAACTAAAAATGCACTTCCAGCAATTAATGTTCATAGTCTTCAAAAGTTTGATTATTGTGGAGTTTCTTCTGTAGCCAAATTCTTTTATGTGTCCCTGAAAATGAATGCTAAATTCTGTGCACGTCCTATTCAACAATAATCGCCGTGTAGTACACTTCAGTGATATATATAAATTTATGTATATAAATTTACATTTTTATATGTTTAAAATAGTATATCATTAAAATACACCGCAAAAGATTTTTTTTCCGTAGACCATAATGTAACCACAATTTTGTGTGTCCCTGTAAATGAACTGTTAAAGCTATAAACTTCATTTCCAATATGTTCGAACATGTCGTATAGTGATGCACAGGAACATCTATAAATTTCATGAAAATCGGACTATATTTACACGAGTTAGAACGCGGGCAGACAAACAAATCGAATTCATTAACAAACTTAAGGTAAAGTTAACTTTGTTTGAAAGTGTTAAAAATTTAAATAACTGTTAATAAATGAATAAAAAAGAAATAAATCAGTCTATACGAGTACTAATTTCATATCGGAAAATTTTCAAAAAGGAACGTTTTCACTTTTGACTTTTCTTCTCTTTCGGCAACGCACACTTTTTTTTGGGGAGAAGGAAAGTATTGATTAATAAAATCTGCGTATTTATAGCTAAAACCTTTTTTTTGGGGGGGGGGGGGGGGAGGGGTATTCATTAACAAAATCTGTGTATTTATCGCTAAAAACTTTTTTTTTTATGACAGTGCCATTGTTTTTCTAAAGTCACGAATTTTAACACTTTCAAAAAATTTGCGCCTTCTAGAGACGACAGTTTTTCTATGCTAAAAGTAACTAAACGTATGTATCTGAGCATAGTACTTTTGAAGCATCTCATCAGACTAGATTTGCATCACCTAGAAAAATTCCGTAACGTTCTCACGAATACAAGTTAAAAAAAAAAGTCCTTCCGGCCAGTGCCGGGAGGTAGAGACAGCTTTCATATTATTTACTTTTCTTTAAAAAAATTCAAGTTATATTATTTAACCATACAAAGCTCAAATTAGTGGAACACGATAATAGACGATTCAATGCTTATTTCTATCAATACTGAATATAAATGGGAATTTCGAGAAATTAATCAACTTTATACAATCGGGTTTTATTTAAAGCGATTTATATTCAATGACCAAACTCGGCGACACAATGAGGTGCCTCCCATCTTAAAACAACATGATGGGTGAAATTAACCAGTAGCGTAGCTATGTTTTTTGGAGCCCGGAGCCAGCAAGAAATTTTGCGCCCCCACCCCAATGTAGATATATAACAATTTCTCTCAATTTGGCGCCCCTAGGCCTCGGCGCCCGGGGCAGACGCCCCCCTTAGCTACGCCACTGAAATTAACCAATAAACTTTATTGAGATCTTAGTAAGTCCTTAACACATGCTCACTCACATCGAAATCGATTGATCCGAGTGTTGTCACAGGCAAATTGATTTTTCAAAATGTCACCCACTTTAGAAATTCAAATTGCTATAACTCACACATTTTAAAAAATATAGATGAAACAAAAAATTCTCTGGAATCTTTGCATCAAGGTCAAACACATTGAAGAAAAATATTTTCTAATTTTATTGTGCTTAATTTTAAATTTTAAATATTTAAAAAAATAAATGGTTACCTTTTTGAAACATGATGCGAGACGATGTTGGCCAACGAAGTCGATCCAAACATTTATATGTACTATAAACACACCAAATTATATCCAAATCGATTCATTTATACAAGTGTTATCACGTGAGAAAATTTCGGAATATTTCAAAATGTCAACCATACTAGAAATTCGAAGTGTTATAACTCAACGATTTTTTAAGATACAGATGCAACAAAAAATGCTGTGGAATCTTTTTATTAAGATAAAACACATAAAAGAAAAATCTTTTTTAACTTCTAATTTTTGTGCATAAAATTTAAAATTTTTAAAAAGAATTTAAATGGCCCCATTTCGAAAAAAGATGGCGGATGAAACTGGCCAACGAACTCGGTTCATGCATCAGTATATACTATGTGCACACCAAAATACATCCAAATCGTCTTATAAATACGCGTGTTACCACGTGACAAAAATCAGACGGTTTCAAAATGTCAGCCACTCTAGAAATTCAAAGTACTATAACTCAGCCATTTTTTAAGATATAGACAAAAAAAAATGCTCTGAAATCTTTTTATCAAGCTCATAAAAGAAAAATCTTTTTTAACTTCTAATGTTTGTATACCTAATTTTAAATTTTAAATTAAAATAATTAAATGGCCGCCACTTCGAAACAAGATGCCGGATAAAACTGACCAACACACTCGGTTCAGAGTTCGAATTACAAAATTTTTTTTGAAACAATGAAACGACCCTACATAAAAATCTAGAAAATGTCTTTTCGAGTACATCTACTAGTTAAAATAAGTACTTTTTTAGAAATTTTTTTATTAACACAAATATAAATTCCGACAAAATCATGTTAAATGTATAAAATCATACAAATTTATTGTTTATTTGATGTTATTATAGCAGGCTCAAGAAACACCGGACGCTTTATTTTAAAATGTAAGGTCTCTTATGAATTCTCTGAATTAGGTTACATTTGAAATACTCTTTTCAAAAGAATGAGTACACTATTTTATTCAATGATAATTTTCTTGATATATTTTTTTGATTAATTTAAAAGTCAAATGATAAACACAATTCTCTCTCTCTGTACAATGAACAATGATATCAATTTTTGTACTTTCATCATATAAATAACTATATGAATTAATAACGAATAAATGCATTCGATAATTAGTCATAAAATAAAAAACAAAACAAAAGCAAATAAAAATAACAATAATAATTTTCTTTTATTTTGTTTAAAAAAAACTCATGCATGTTCTTGGTTTAACATAATCATAAGTATATTTATAAGGTGTATGGATTTATTAAGTAATTAAACTAAATTAATAATACATTTGTATATACGCATAGATTCTGCTTAAAATTTCCATCTGAAAACTTTTTCTTTTAATTTTTTTTCTTTGTTCTTTTTTCTTTCTTTTCTTTCTTTTTTTTTTTTTTTGCCGAAACTTGAAAAAGAATCAAAATTCGCTTTACACTTAAAAATCCTGTTTTGGTCAGGCAAATATATAAATATATATCATTATAAATCTGCACCGCGTTAATTATTTAATTAAAAAAATTAAATAAAAACTTAAAAAACTTTTTATATACATAAATATAAATATAATATATACGGCAAAAATGCATGATTCTAGTAAGGGCGAATCTTTAACCAAAATCTTTATGTTTAATGTATCCAAAAATAAATACAATTAATGAACATTAGATTTTTGTATCAATAAATAGAACTAGTTTATAATGTATTTCACGTCAAGTAAACTAATATCAAATGTTTGGAAAACCATACAAAAAATCTGGATTCAATAAATACTGAGAGACTAGAAAAAATATTGCTAAAATCAATATTTCACAGTTCAAAACTAAAATCTTAACTTTAAAGAGTTTGAAGTTTATTCTAAATTGAAAAGTGTTGTACATGTAACTGAACTTCTTGTTTTATGCAATAGTATTTTCCCTTAACTTTTCCGTTATCATGAGAAGACATTATTTTGAAATATTTCTTGTCTAATATTGCACGCCATGTATTACCACAATTAAATTATTCTCCTGGTATATTGATATATTTTCATTGGGCGAGTCTAAAGTATTATTCAACTTTTCCCGAGCCTTAATAATAAATAATTGTATTACATTTCTAACGTACCTGATAAAAAAGCAATAAGAAGTAAAACTCACAACAATACTTCCTGTCTATCATTGAATTCTTTTTTTCTTGTAATTCTCACAGCAGCAGTAAGATTATGACACTATTTTTGTAACCATTCAGCATAAATGCTTCTGGGAAAGCTATACATCCTGTTCATTAACAATCTTTATCGTATCACTAGTTGAAAAATTTGTTTATAAATGCCCAGAAAAGAATTCGAAGACTTAACAAAACAGACGATATTTCCTTGTTGCAAATCTCTGATTTGCGGTTTACAAAACCGCAAAGCTTGAAATATATAAATGTATTTTGATAAAAAAAGTATTTTGAAAATACAAAATACTTGGAAAAAGCATTACAAAATACATTACTCAAATACTTTCGTTTCGTCGGGTTAAAATACAAAATACAAAATACAAATGTATTTTGAAAATGTATTTCAAATACATGTATTTTCGATACTGCCCAACTCTGTTCACGACTATATCGATTATCGGAGAATCGAATCGGTTGATCGTCACATATACGTATTATGATCAAGGGTGCAAGTTTTCCGTCCAACAAGACGGCCTTTTTAAAATTCCCAAGGATGGAAAAAGAGTGGAAATATCTCCGAGGACGGAATAAGAGTGGAAAAATCTCCGAGGATGAAAAAATAAAGTGTTTTTTGATTTTTCAGGATTCACATAAAAATGTTTAGGAACCGGACTTAAAATAACTCCACTTTTTGGCAGACCCAGCTTTGGAACCAAAGTCGGCTCCTATGATAGGACGTCAGGGTGGGAGGAATTAAATATATCATCACCATGGCAACCTATACGTCCTATCATGGGATATCATTGAATTAATTACGCATGATAGGATTTAATAGAATTAACCCTTTTGCATCAGCGTGTTGCAGATCTGCAAGATACCCAAAAGTCAATAGTACTTTAGAGGTCTGCACGGGCCCGGGCTTGGCCCGTGGCCCGTACCCGGCCCGGCCCGTCGGAATCGTTTCAAATTTTCTAACGGGCCGGGCCGGCAGATTTAGAATAGTTTTTCCAACGGGCCGGGCCGATAAAAAAAATTTTAGGGCCTGTCGGCCCGTTCTGAAGATTTATGCAGAAACGATAAAATATGAGCTATTTTCAACGAAAATGGTTTTAACGAGAATAAGTATAAATGTGGCCACACTAGTTTGACAGCATCAATATAAAAATGCGCAGTGTATCAGCATCGGAGATTTACATTATGTGTAACCCGTTTTAATATACTTTTAGCTGACTCATGCCGGTCCGAGATCACGCTTGCATTATTTTTATACATATAGACTGGCCGGACCGGTACTAGACTTAATTATTGACAGAAAACGTGATTTGTAAAATTATTAACAGCGATAAAGAACTTATGTTAGCTTAGTCTTCGGATATATACTTCTTGATGATTTTTAAATAAATTAATTTCTCAATAATGCGAAAGTTTGACACATTTTCTGATTAATTTTAAATTGTAAAAGTATAAAAGTGAAAAGCCTAACTATTGAAGGGATTTTAATCGAATAGCGTTTTTCATATTTGGTAAATAAAATACTTGTATAACCTTGTTGAGATATAATAGTTTCTCAAATGATTGCAGGTTTTTCTCCCTTCCCTTGCTATTGCTTCTGGAAATTCTATTCAAAACGCTAATTATGACAGTATTTTATTTGTTTGCAGTATTCTTAAATTGCTTGTATCAAAAAATGGATAACGCCATTCGATTCTGAATAAAAATATCTGCTAATCTTATGCGTTTCTGAGGGAAAAAAAATGAATTTAGAAATGTATCAGAAAGGAGCTTCTTTGAATTTAAGAATGAATTTGGATTTGAAATCTATAATAAAATGATATAGAAATATATTTATAAATCTTCTTTTATTAAACAGCTTCAAAATTAACGATGTTTTTAGCTTTCTTTTTTTTCTTTTATTCTAAGCCATATTAATTTTTTAATGAATCTTTATTCGAATGTTGAAAGCTTAAAAATCTAAGTAATCATTAATGATGTTAATGTGTATTTGCTGTAAAATATACTGTAAAACCATTCCATAGATATGTATGCAGTATTCTTTAAAGGAATCTTAGTTATATGATAAAAATCTGAATTTTTTAGAAATCGTAGAAATTGTAACGGGCCAAAACGGGCCGGGCCGGGCCTGTTTTCGCTGATTTTTGTACGGGCCGGGCCGGGCCTAAAATATAAAAATTTAAACGGGCCGGGCCGGGCCCGGGCCGAACTTTTGAGTTTTACAACGGGCCGGGCCGGGCCGAAATAACTTTCTTACGGGCCGGGCCTGGAAATTCCGGCCCGTGCAGACCTCTATAGTACTTACACAGTAAGCTTTAAAACTCGATTTTATTTGCTTTTCATATTTTCCAATACTACCAGATAATACAAATTGATCATTAGATTTCTCAACAGATGA
This sequence comes from Maratus speculifer, assembly GCA_964019185.1. Taxonomy (NCBI): domain Eukaryota; kingdom Metazoa; phylum Arthropoda; class Arachnida; order Araneae; family Salticidae; genus Maratus; species Maratus speculifer. The sequence goes on from OZ025292.1 coordinate 326,475,176, forward strand.
TAATATCGAGTTAATTTCTCATACGAAAGTTTTGTTTATGATTTGAGAAGCTTCAGGTCAATATTGCAAAAAAACTTGATTTGAACAAATTTTGAACAATTAAAAAAGCTGGGGAAGTGCAAAGTAGATTTTTCAAAAAGTAATTTTGTATAATTAAAAATTTCGTGCTAGAAAATGGACAATATTTATGAGAAATGTGTAATTTTCTGTTTATTACAGATGTGAAAAAAGTACCATTTATTCGATAATTATTTTAGTTTTGCGTTCTAATTTTTTTTTTATTATTTTTTACATGCTGAAAATGATGTATAATATTTGAGTCAATATTTTTCAATTCGGGGTCGTTTGAGCTACAAAGTGTTAAGAAAAGTTTTATTAACATCATTTTAAATTTTGATTCGAATTTTATAAAATTTGAAATGATTTGACAAATTTCTGCAACGACTAACTATATATATTAAATTTCAAACCATTCGATTAGGTAGTATGTGCGCTGTTATATGTGGATAAACGGGCTTACATAAACAATTATAGGTTCTATGCATTTATATATAATTACGAACATATCTAAAAAACATAAATGATGTAAAAAATCAAGTTGATTTTTTTTTTTTTTTGGACATTCAAATACTTTTAAACTTAATAATAAACTGAAAAGAAAATATTGACTTATTGTGCAGATTTTAACAAAATAAAAGCAAAAGCGTTGTATCTAACCTTGAATATAAAATTGATCAAATTGATATTTTTTTATAATCTAGCAGCGGCAGCATCATTCATTTACTTCCCGTAAAATACGTTTTTCCCTCATTTCATTTCTAATATTCTAACCAGTTGTTCAATAAATACAGATAATAAATATTTCATTATTCCAAACATCTTTTCAAATAAATGTGGTTTTTATTATTCTAAATTTTTTTTTCTCATGTTGTAATCTTTGTAACTGCGAGCGTTACAAAACATTCAAAAAATAATATAATTTCTGACAAGAATCGAAGCCAGATTTTTTTAATATTTATACAATTTCCGTACTGTTTGCTAACAACCAACCGATTTGCGAGATTTTATTTTTAGCCGATCTTTTCAGATAGCAGTTATTGCTGTGATTGGCTGTCTTGGTTAGACCAAACGAATTTTTAATGTCTTAGAATCACAGGTGGACAGTGATGCATAAAAAGGCAAAGTCTTTTTCTTTGCGCTTTTCTCTCTCTTTCTCTGTTTCAAAAGCTTTTTAATGCTGCTGAGGAATTTTCTTTTCTGCAATAATAGAAATTCTTTATCGTAGATTCAGATGAGATTTACAAGTTAAGAAACAGGTTTTCGATGATTTAATTTTAATTACTGTATAAATATGTATTGGTAAAACAATTTTCAGTCTTGCTATTTCTTTTTCTTTTTTTTTAATGCTTATACAAGGCGTTCCAAAATTAACAGGGACTTTTTATTAATGTATTACTGAATAATAATTTTTTTTTTTAATATTACGAATATTCATCCTGTTATGTTAAATAATGCCCATCTCTAGCCCAGAGTCGCCTACATTCTTTTCGGTTGTTGTTTCTGTAAATGAAATTTTATGCAAACAATGTATGTACTTTCTTTTATATGAGGATGTGTCGAGTCCTTTGAGACCATCAGGGATATAGTAGAAGGTGTAAGGGGTTTACGCCGTATACCCTCTGGATTTTTTTTTTTTTTAAGAAGTTCCGCATACCCTCTATTTATCAAATAAAGGCTAATAATCAAATAAAAGTTATCTATGAACATTCCTGATGTAGCGCACACCCTCTGCTTATATCATACATTCTCTGCTTTTTTTACGACTACAACACTGGAGACTATACCTTCAGCTCGTTGAGAAATTTGTTGGAGAGACATTTTTTGCTGGCGAAACAAGTTGTAATGATTTTGCGATTAAACCTTTAACTAGTCTTTTTCGGTCTGCCAGATCGTTTCTTGGAATTAAAAAGGTAAGTTTTTGAGAATATTTTATAAACGGCACCTCTGCTACTCCCAATTTTTTTACACATTTTAAAAACTGTTAAACCATTAGGTTTAAATCGGCGCGTTTTACAAATCTGATCTTTTGAAATTTCAATGTTCCTGGGCACCTTTGCAATTGGAACAAAAGCAAACATGTTTGGTAGCTTCAAGCGTATTTCTGCGCTTATGCATTATTTCTGGATGTCTGGATGCGAAAAAAAAAAATTGCATATGAATCTATTACTTTTATTATTATTATTCGATTATAAATTATTTCATTTAAATTAAAACCCCGATAAGTAGATTCATTTTCTTGTCCTTAATATGTAGTGTAAAAGTTAGTAATTTATACTGAATTAATAAAAAGTAATTTTTAAAATACCCGTGTCTTTATGAGACGCACTGTAGTAGTAAATAGCATACAATATTTTAGAATTTTCAACGTTTTCCATACCTAAACGATTTTTTTTTTTTTTTTTTTTTTTTTAACGAAAGCAATAATAAAGTTATTTTCTAAACCTTGACAGAACATAATTAAAAAAGACCTTTGTTAATTTTGTAGGCTTTCTTCAATGTTTGTAGTTGTCAAATTCTCGCACGCAACCCGATATTAGTGAAAGCGTGTAATTTATTCGTAAAAGGATAAATACATTTGTTTTACTTCAGGATAAGGAAATTACAGAAATTATAAAAATAGAATCAAACAATCTGATGATGTTTCCTGTGTAATTTTTCGTTTTAAAATAATTTTTAATGCATGTGCTATGTCAAAATCTCCATTTGCAAAGTTGATATATTTCGCAGAGTAAATGGATAATAAGATAGATTAAAATATTTAAGGTAATATGCCATTGTTAAAATGGCCATTTTGATGAATTTTTTTCTTCTAAATTTATTTGAAAGAAACTTTTACGATTTCAAAAGTTTTAATTTGCAGAAGAGAAGTCCTGGCCAATTTAATCAATAAGAAATAATGAATCAAATAGGGCGTAAATGGTCAGTAGGAAGTCAAAGAGAAGGCATGCATAATTTTCACACACACACACACATATATATATGTAATAATAAAAATTTTCGCCTTAATCCTAAGTTAATTACTTCCAAATTCGTTTAACATTGAACTTTTTCCTTTCTTTTTATAATATTTTAACATATTATTTTTAATTCTATACCTTTAAGTCAACCCTTTTTATTTCATTTCATTCTAAAAAACATTAATCTTTCAAAACAATTATTTTCTTTAAAAGAAAATCTCATTACTTAATTCATTGTATCTGTTGCATATTATTTCTCTATTTGTTCCCTCAGATGTTCGATATCCCATCATCCCCTGCGGTTGTTTTTGTTCGAAAAAGGGATTCTAGCGGCACCAGATTCGGCCGTCTGAGAAAACTAACTGTGTTTTGTGTCGGCGGGTTAAATTTCATTGGTAAAAGGTGAGTTCTCAAAATTTTATTGGCAGATTAGAAGTTTGATGTAAAATCCTCCCCCCCCCCCCCTCCTCCTTCCGGTTCCTGTGTCCTTCGCATAAATCCACGCATCCATCGCAATAGCAACTTCTCCTTTTAAACGTTGCACATGCACGCAAGTGGAATAAATTTCATTATATAGAATATATTTTTCGAAATATGGAGATTAATTTGCATTATAGTAGTGCTGAAAGTCACGGTTAAGGAGAAAAGTTCGTTAAGGGTGTATTCCGATCCAAACTGCCTTTTTTCAGATTTATTTTTAGATTCATTTTTGCTCTCAAATGTAAAAAACTTTCAAATTCTCTTATTTAGAAACAATACAAGGTGCCGTGATTGTCAATTCCTTGATAATGCAGAATATGTTGCAAAAAATGCTGCCGAAAACGGCGTTTTGGACCAAATTTTTCGAAGCGGAAGATCTGCGAACGAAAAAAAGGGTCATGCTGAGAAAATAATTGCTTATAAATCAAATTTTAATTAATTCAGCAAAAAATTACCTCACACGGCATCTTCTACATCACTTCAAAAATCACCCCAGAAAGTTTCATGTTTCTACTTTTAAAAATGAGTCTGAAAATGTATCGGAAAATTTCGAGCCGTTGAAGGTTGAAAATCATTTTTTCGAATACACCCTTAAGTAGAAAACTTTGTTAAACAGAGACTTTGCTAAAAGGTACGTTTGACTGTATTTGGTTGAATTGAGTGTACGGTGTCTGGAGTAATCATGACATTTTGCTTAACCCTTTCCGGATCAATTTTTCCCCCCTTTTGAAATTTTCAAATTTGTTTTTATTTTGATAATGTTAATCATAGCTAACCAAATAAACTCACTGACGTTTAAAGATTATCTCATTTCTAAAATTTAACGAATGTAGTTACTTTCTGTACTATTTAATTCATATTTATAAGATAAATGACCCAGGAAGAATTTTTGGATATATTTGGCAGCTATATAATTACAGCAGGATTTAACAGGTATTACAACTTTCTAATGCTTTTAACAAATGATTCATTCAGAAAAGTAATCAATATTTTAAATTTAAAGAGTGAAATATATGTATAAAGTAAAGGAACGGTGCAAAGAGAGTTAAGTAAACTTTTATTATTATTGTTGTTACCAAAGTCAAAACATAAATAAAGTCATATTACGAAATGCATGGACATACACTACCATTACTACATATAGAGTGTAACTAATAAGTAATTGTTAAGACAAAAAAGATGAAAAGACATGTATTTTTAATACATTAGACCCGAATATGTGTATCTATTTAACAAAAAATATGCGTATCTATTCAATATTGTGTTTTAAGAAACACCTCACAGTATATAGACAAATACGTTATGTACGAAACATAAGCTAAACTCCCCGGCGAAAAGTGGGACGAAAGGCGGCTTCTTTTCGCAGGCAGAGATGAGAAGTCGTAAAAGGAGTCGAAGTGCTTTGATTTTTGGGGAAATGTCTATATTATAAAGGCCAAACGTATCTGTGCGTAACGTATACGTCATTTTGCGAATAGCAACACTTCCCCATGCAATTCGGTTTTTCAATTTTCGCTACTGCAAATTTTATACTTCTAAACATCGCACATTTTAAATTTTTACACTGTCGTCTAGAGAAAAAAAATATACTTTTAAATGCAATTTGTTTGAAAGCTGTATCTCAATTTGTTTTTCAGTTATTAATTTTTATATAGTTTTATTACCAATTTTGTTATGATGGCAACAAAATCACTCCATTTTCTCTTAAAATTGAAAAAAAAAAAAAAAAAAAAAAAAAAAAATTAGAAATTAAAAAAGCGTATACTATAATAAATATATCGTCTGTAATCGTGTTAATTTGGATTTTTTTTTATTTGCATTTGTATCCATAGGTGAAAGACGCCTGTACAAGCTAAGACTGAAAACTTTTCTGAGTATTAGAAATCGCTTAATGGAAATGGGCTAGATGATTTCCAGGTATTGCATTATGGTTTTAAATCATCTTTTATAATTAGAGAAAAAGCTTAAAAGGTTTTTAGAGTAAAATTATTATTATTTTCACATATAAAGAAAAATTTATTATAAGTCAAAAATCTCTCCAAGACTGAATTCAGTCTTGAGACTGAAGGTCTTGCACCCATGTTTGTATCAATCATAAAAGACTCAATTGATAACTTGAACATATTAACTGATATTTGTTATAATTTACTGATTACGGATGAAATTAAAGTTTAATTTTAATAATTTTGAGAACTGAGTTTTACAGAATTAGTATCTTGTCAATTTTAGCTTAAAATAATGTTTGTTTGAGAGTTTAACTGACCAATATAAGATGAATTTTTACAGTATTTAATTTTGTATATTTATTATAAATCAATGAGATAGCTTCTTAAACATTTTCTTTCGTCGAATATTCGACGGATTCCACCTTGTATTTTTAAAGGAGGGAAAATGTGAATACGAAGTCAAAATTGGGAAATTTCCACGACAAACTGCAGAAGATTAAAAAAAAAAAAAAAAAAAAAAAAAAAGGGATTGCAAAATTAATTTTAAACGTATTAAGGTATCTGCTTCTTGAATCTTTTTTTTTTTTTTTTTTTTTTTTTTTTTTTTTTTAATGAAATTTATATCAAACACATGTGATGAGTTCGGGTTCGTTTTTTTGGAATCCGGACCCGGCTGAGCCCAACGTTTTTTGGAGCCCGGGGTCCTCCCGATCCCGACGATTTTGAATTTGAGCCCACCCGAGCTCGAAAGATTTTTTGTCATTAGAGCTCAAAACCATAAGTATGTAAAAAAAAAAAAAAAAAAAAAAAAAAAAAAAAAAAATACATAATATTTAAAAGTTCTTTCATATGTAATATCTGCACTGTAAAAAAAATCTTAAATTTATGGTGCAGCAATGTAGCCACAAATTTTGGCCATAACAATTGCAGTAAAATTAGATGCTATAAAAACATTTACATTTAATTTTACTGCAATTTTTACGGTAAAAACTACTGGCAACATTGCTGCCAGCAGTTTTTGACGTAAATTTACAATGTGATTTTTTTGTGAAACTTCTTACATAAAAATTACTATAAATAAAAATTTTAATTCAATCCTATCAAAAGAGCAGTTATATATCAAATAAAAAATTACTTCATATGTAAAAGGATTCGCACATTTTTTGTCCTTTTAACAAGAAAATTTGATGGACACATTAAAGAAGTTAATGAATCAATAAATAGATATAGTAAACAATATTTATCATATATGTTTATCAAATATCTATATCAATCAAATATACAAAGTAGCAAACTACTCTGTACGCTGAAGAATCGAACAACGTTTTCCCTGTAAAATGTGTATTTCTTTATAATCTATTAATCTCTCATAACAATCTCCCGTGCATGACGTGAACCTGATATCAACGCAACTTAAAATATTTACACTATAATCTTAAATGTCCGATAATTTTATAGGAAAAGAATAAACTCTGATGGACTGTTTACTATCGAAATAACATGGAAAATATACTTACTAAGGAAAGCCCTCAGCAGAATTCATGATGACAAATACAAATAATAATCCCTATGCTATTTTTACATGAAAAATGATAATGACGCATTCAAAACAGAAAATTAAATGATTTAAAAACCTCAAGCTAATTATGGTCAACTGAAAACCAAATAAATTATTCTTGTTGTGTTAGATAATTAACTAAATAAATCAATCAATCAACAATCGGATTAAAAAATATCCTATGTCACAAATGTAAATGGAACTAGGAACTAATTTATTGCTTGTTCTTGTTTAAATTGGCGTCATAATCAATAGATCGTCGCCGGAAATGCAGTAGACATAAATATCCATCAAAGATTATGAGATATAAATCAAAAATTTCTAATTTTCTTTTGAAACAGCAATAAAATATTAAAATACAAAAACACGATTTCTATTTGCCCTTCATTTTGATCAAAATAGCTCTAAAATGACTAGAGAAACAATAAATAATTTTTAGATGGGGAAAAATTCTTAAAATCTTTTCTACACGTGAATAAATAGTTTTCCGTTTTCAGAAAGAGTGAGCCCGAACCCGAGACCGACTCGGGCCGGGCTAGGGGTTACGGATTCGGGCCGAGCCCGTGTCATCTCTAGTATAAATGCATAAACGTAAAGGTATACAAAATAAAAATATAAAGGTATGTCGTGTAATGAATTTGCACTTTATTTGTCTAGTTATCAACAAAACATTTTCTCGTTTAAATCAAGATACTTGGGTAAAATGAGAATATATTACAATGCTAAAAAAAAAAAAAAAAAAGAAAGAAAGAAAAGAAAAGAAAAAAAAGATAAAAAGATATTTTTCGCATACACATTACAATACTGTAGTAACATTATTTTCATTCTGTTCTGAAATACTAAAATCATATAATTTTATTAAGTAATATCATATTATTTTGCCGTGAAGGAAGTGTATCGAATTATTTTAAAGATTAGAACAGACACAGAGGAATAAAAAGGGCAAAAGAAGTTTCAATGCGGCAATGTAATTGTAAAATCAAATAATTTAATACTAAAAAAAAAATTAATTCTTTTTCATAGGCAAAGGTGAGAAGTCGTAAAAGGCGTCGAAATGCTTTGGTTTTAGGGAAACTTCGTGTTTTAAAGGTGAGAAAAATGGAATACGAAGTCAAGAATTGGAAAATTTCCACGACAAAATGCAGGAGATCGATACTTAAACCAGTTACAGTTCGGCTTTCCTTAATTCGAACTGGTCGGGACCACACGGAATGTTCGAATTATGGAAAGTATGAGAGAAAAACATATTTAAATGAGGTACTATTAGAAAGAAACTAATGTTATAGTATTTTTTAAATATATTTCGGCTGTTATTATTAGAATATGACTTAAATTGAAAGATATAATTTCATAAACTAATTAAGGAATTGGGAACAAGAGGGTCTGATTATTAACGGGACACTACCTTATTAGTAAAATTTTATAGAAAATTTCGAATTTGTTTAAATGACCATTTCATTCGAAATTACTGTCATGAATAAGCGGAAAAAAATATTTCTTTTTACTGGTGGGAGAGTGCTTCTTGATAATCAGGCTCTGGGAACAAGTACATATGAAAATGGGGTAAAAATGCCATTGATAGACAGACGGGGCACAAAAAAAAAAAAAAAAAAAAAAACGGATACCAAATGCAAGGGATGTGTATATTTGTTCAGAATAATTCTGGCAAAAATTAAAGAAAAAAAATTATTACAACGATCTGAAATCCGGGAAAACATAAGGAAAAATGAAAAATTTGGAATCTCATTAGTTCGAATTAAACAAAGTCAAGAGAAAATGAGTTCGAATAAACGAAAATTTTTAACGTTATTCTGCTATTGAAAATTTCGGGACTTCATGTTTAGTTCGAATTAAGCGAAGATATGATTTATCCGATTTCCAATTAACGAGAGTCGACTGTATTTTCAAAATTGAATTACATTATCAATTTCAAACGTTGTATTAAGCTATGTGCTTCTTGGATTTTTTTTAATATGAAATTTTTATCAAACACACGTATTTTTAGTTAAAATAGAAAATAAAAAATAAATTCATATAATTTTTTTATGGAATTTAAATTAACTTTTCAAATTTACGCAATATTAATTAAAATCTTAGTAAAAAATCTCAACTATGCTAGTCTACTGTAACGAAATAAGTTCAATTTTTTTCGACAATATCTTAGTAAACCATTTACCTATATCAAAAAGCAAAAGATTTGCAATACCTACAAAATTTACTAACATATCAAAGTTTTGTATACAAAACATAATAATAATAACAAAATGTGTATTCCTCAATAAAAATAGCTCTTTATACATTATACACATTGCAATAGTGTGGCAACATTATTTTCATTCTGTTCTGAAATACTGAAGTGATATAATCTTGTTAAGAAATATTACTTTGCAGTGAAGGAAGTGTGTCCAACTATTTTAAAGATTAGAACAGACATAGAGGATCAAAAGGGCAAAAGAAGTTTCAATGCGGTACAAAGAAAAAAAGTTACAAAAAACTGACAGCTAATCATAAAATCATTTTCTGTTTAACAAAGTTTAACGTTCGTTTGAGTTTTGAAGGAAGTTCATTTCGCTTTTTGTTCTTCCTCTGTCAATACTTTCATTTTTTACAACGATGTTACATTTACTTCGAAGAAAAAGAAAGAATTTTTAGAAGAAAGAATATTTAACTTTTCAACTCAGAAGCGGGTTTTATTTTAAATAAAATTTTAATTCTAACAAATCTTCCACTAACCTACAAAATGATGATGCAAGTAGAGAAAAAAATAAAAAACATAAAAAAACTAGATTTTTGCGATAAAAAAATGGATGAACGTAAAAGAGTTTTATAAGGAATATATTTATTTTATGTTATTATTTATTTATTTTTACATGAAATTTGTTAAACAGATTCTTCATTCAAAATATTTTCCATATAATGCAGTGCTATTTGGTGATTGATGGAAAAAAAAAAAAAAAAAAAAACATAATTCTAATAGTAGGATTACTTACCATAAAATAAAATGTTTAAGTACCTCAATAATTGCTTTTGTTGTTGTTGTTTTTTAAAGTTTTCAATGTTGAAAATATTTTTTCGTAACGTACACTTTCTGATAACAATATCATTTTTATTAAGTTAAAACAAGTTGGAAATTGCACGTGAAGCGTAACAAATGAGGTGCGTTCGTACGATAACGAAGTTTTAAAGTATTCAGACCTTGCTGATATAGTAGAGCGTACTTTGGATACAGTATAGTGGTCGAAATCTTTGTGTTCCTGTAAATATGCAGGGAGTAATTTTTATTATACATTATTAACGTATATCTTATTCATAAAATATGAAGTAGTTTAATATAATTAAACACGCCCCAAACATTATTTAGTGGAATAAATTTGTGTGGCCTTGTAATTTAATAATAAATAATCTTTGCATCACAGATTGTACAGAATGTATATTTTAGTACATACTTCATAGATTCATGTCAATTTTATTATGTTCAAATGAGTGTAACACCATTAAAATGCATTTGAAAATTTTTTTCCCATTGATCGTAATGTAACGGAATCCTTTTGATTGTCCCTGTAATTGATCTATCCATCCGATTTTCATAAAATTTCAAATAACTCGACAAAATTATGTAATAATCATACGTTTAAAATTTCAAAAGATTAAAATGCATTTAAAACTTTTTTCCCCATTAACCGTAATGTAACGGAATACTTTTGATTGTCCCTGTAATTGATCTATGCATCCGATTTTCATAACATTTGAAATGACTTGACAAAATTATGTAATAAATATACGTTTTAAATTTCAAACGATTAAAATGCATTTGAAACTTTTTTCCCCATTGACCGTAATGTAACGGAATCCTTTAGATTGTCCCTGTAATTGATCTATCCATCCGATTTTCATAAAATTTGAAATGACTCGACAAAATTATGTAATAACTATACGTTTAAAATTTCAAACGATTAAAATGCATTTGAAACTTTTTTCCCTATTGACCGTAATGTAACGGAATATTTTTGATTGTCTCTGTAATTGATCTATGCATCCGATTTTCATAACATTTAAAATGACTCGGCAAAATTATGTAATAAATATATGTTTTAAATTTCAAACGATTAAAATGCACTTGAAACTTTTTTCTCCATTGACCGTAATATAACGAAATCCTTTTGATTGTCCCTGTATTTGATCTATCCATCCGATTTTCATAAAATTTGAAATGACTCGACAAAATTATGTAATAATTACGTAATTTAAATTTCAAACGATTCAGTTGGGTAGTTTTTGCGTTGTTATATGCGGACGGACAGACAGACAGACGGACGGACTGGGCGACAACAATAGGTGCTACGTATTTACATAATTACGAACGCACCTAAAAAGTGCTGAAATTAAAAATCCACACTGTTTGAGTAATATTACTTTGCTGAGAATGAAATATACAAATCTATTTTAGAAATTAGAAAAGTTGGGAAAAAAAGAAAGTGCAATCAGTAGCTCTAGAGAAAAATAAAAAAAAACTACCTGACGTGATTTTGTTGAAAAAGGAACACTATTCTGAAAAAGAAGATTTTCGTGCCTTGTTAACGATTAAGGATTTGAATTGTTTTGTTTAGAATCCCCCTTTTATCAGTAGAATTTTTCGATATTTGCCAGGCACGAAGAGAATTTCGCCATTTTCTGCTGATCGACTGACGAATTTTGCGACTGTTTCCTCTTGCGATTGATACAATCTTTTTTTCCACGTTTGACAGATAAATTACATGATTTTTTTTTTTTTCCCGCGACCGATTAACAAATTTTACAATATTTTAAAAAGTGGCCTAATGTAGAATTACTCCATTTTTTTTCACCCGACTAATTTATTAATTTCGTAAAACTGACAAATTTATGATTCATTTACGCGACAGATAGACATATATCGCGAGTTTGTTTTCGCCATTTTCTGCTGATCGATTGACGAATTTTGCTATTTTTTTCCTCTCGCGATTGATGCAATCTTTTTTTTTTTCCACATTTGACAGATAAATTACATGATTTTTTTCCCGCGACCGATTAACAAATTTTACAATATTTTAAAAAGTGGCCTAATGTAGAATTTTTTCTGTAGAAACTCCATTTTTTTCCACCCAACTGATTTATTAATTTTGTGATACTAACAAATTTATGTTTAATTAAGCGATAGATAGACATATATCGCAAGTTTCCCCCCCCCCCCTCTCTCGACTAGAAAAAAAAAAATGAATCAAAAGAGTGTGTTAAAAATTGCAGTTTGAGTCATCTGTTGTTTGAAATATTTAAGAAGGGCCTCCGGTCGCACAAACTACTTAACTCCTTGGGGATGAGTGACACGTATACAAGACTTAGGAATTTTTGTTTATCCCCACCAGTAAAATTTTACAATAAAATTTGCCTTATTTAATCGGAGGTGCATAATTTTATATGAAATGTTAAAATTTTACTCCCACATAGTCAGTTTTTAAAACATAAAATATTAAATTAAGCAAAGATTTTAGAAATATTTTGAGAACTAATTAAAAAAGAGGACATCCCAAAGAAGAGAACGCTGAAAAAAGAAGTTAATAATATTGATTTCTTGAGGAGCTATTTTGAATATAAAAATGCATCAACCATCTTAACGTGATGGAGGCAGGCTCGGACTGGCCCGCTGGCCCATCGGCCCGAGGCGCCCTCGTCCGGGGACAATATTGCGCCCCTAAAGTGCTTAAGCTGCTCCAGTATTTTTTCCTCGTTATACACATGCATTCTGACTAGTGTACTAATTTTCGAAAAGTCGGTTAAAAAATAAATCCCCTGTCAATAGAAAGACAGCTATCTCCAAAGAAAAATTATAAATAACATTTAATATTCCATATTATTATCAATCAATTGGCACCTATGATTTTTTTATATGGTTATTTGCAGAGAATTGAGAGTGAGTGATCTTTTTTCCCCATGATTCTTCTAAGGCATTATGGACAAAAGAATAAAATAAAAAAGCGATCGACTAGAAAATTGTATAACATTCTGTAGATTTTATGGAACTTTAAAGATGCTAGGGAATATAGCGAAGCTTTCTATTTAAATTCAAAGGTGTAATTTTAAGCCATTTTTCATATTTGATGGCTATGCGAATGTGTTAAGCCTCGTCAAGCTAGATACAACAAAAAGAGTAAAATTGGCGTAAGTTCATTAAATATTTTGCGCCCTCTGAAAATCCAAGGTCTGCGCCCTTTTGCCTGGTCCAGTCCGACCCTGGATGGAGGGGAATTGGGAAAAATCAGGTCAAATAAATGAGAGATTGAAAATTCCTGACGAAACAAATGAAATTTTTTGAATACAGGTAGTTACGGACGAATATTCGAAAATATTTCCACCGCGACACAAATGAAATTACAGACTAATAATAAATGACTAATATTCGGTCGATCTCTAATTTAAACTCTCTAACGTTTTCGGATCTAATTTTTTTCCCATTTTGAGAATAAAATTATTATTACCTTATTAACGTTAATCGTAGCTATCCAAATGGACTTACTGATGTTTAAAGAAGATCTCGTTGCCTTAAGGGTGTATTTCGATTCAAACTGCTTATTTTCCGATTTATTTTCAAACTCATTTTTGCTCTCATATGCATCAGACTGGCAAATTGTCTTATTTAGAAAGTACACAAGGTGCCGTGATTGTCGATTCGTTGATAAATGCAGAAAACATTGCAAAAAAAAAAAAAAAAAAAAAAAAAAAAATCAAAAACGGCATTTTGAACCGATTTTCCCGAAGCGGAAGATTTGTGACCGGAAAAAAAGGGTCATACTGAGAAGGTAATTGTTTCGTCGCACCTCATACGTCTCATCAAAAAACCTTACGGCAAGTTTCATGTTACTATTTTTAAAATTGTGTCTGAAATCGTATCAGAAAATTTCGAGCTGTCAAAGATGGAAAAGCGTTTTTTCGAATACATTTTTAAATCCAACGAATGTACTTATTTATGTACTATTCAATTCATATTTATAAAGTGTTGAATTCAACCAATTTTCTCCCCCCCGGGGGGAGGACAATATAGAGTTCCGGGGGGATTGTCCATTTTGACCATTGAAAACCCAAAATCTCAAATTTTCCGGGGGGGGGGGCATTTTACTGCTTCGAAAGGGAATGTCCCCCCCCCCCTGGCCACCCGCTGAATTAAACACTATATTTATATGATAATAAGCTAAGAATTTTCGAAGACGATTAGAAAGCATCGTGTTACAGCAGAGTTTAACAGATATTACAACTTTCTCATTTTTTTGCGTTTTATCACACATAATTCGTTTAGAAAATTAATCTATATTTTAAATATGAACTGTGAAATATACGTATAAAATAAAAGGATCGCCAACGGTGCAAAGCGAATTAAAAATAACTTTATTATTATTGTTACCACTTAAATGTCAAAAAACAAATGAAGTCATAATAAGAAAGGCATAGCCATAAAAGTGGCCACTAGTTTAAAAAACATAGTGGCCACTTAAAAAATTAGTCTTACTGGCAAGTGGCCGCTATAGAAATTTCCCAATTTTGCCCTATACGTAGCCATGTATACTATCATTTCTATATTTAGAAAGTAAGAAAATTGTTAAGACAAAAGAATATTTGATGAAGTGACATGTATTATTCATAGCAGACCGGACCGAAAGGGTTAAAATGTATATTTACATTTTATTAGCCGATAAATGCAACGAGTCACAGTTATCTTTAACGCTTAAAAAAAAATTATTATTGTAAAAAGCACGATTGTAAATTTTTATTTTAAGTACCATATTTATCTCTAAATAAACTATCTAATCTTAAATGCCAAAAATTAAATTCACGGTATCGTATGCATCAGAATATAAATTGATGAAAATAAAGAATACATATACAAAGAATTTTTCGCTTTAACGAAAGACCGTTGAACTCGGTTGTCAACATGCCAGGAGAATTTAGTAGAGTAAGAAATTTTTTTTTATCTTTTTAAAATGTAGATTTACATTTCATTCACATATAAATGCAACGATTCATGGTACATCTTAACTTTAAAAAGCGGCAAAATCCTAATTATAACGAAAAAAAGCGACCATTATTATCATATTAATACAACAATTAATACACAAAAAGATCACGGAATTTCGCTGCATTTCTTTAATACCGCAATATAAGTAATTTATTTGTTTACTACCACTGCATTATTTGTTTACTGCCGGTATTTATAACAGGCAGAATGACGAGGGGGGAAACTAAGGTCCTTTCAGGATCTAAAAACTGACTTTCAGTTTCATTACTTTTTGACATCAACTACATGACATTTTAAAAATAAATAAGACGTTAATGACAGTATTTTTATATTCTCTGATGAAGGATGCGTTTACAGTTGAAAGTACTAAGAATTATAGTAATTTAACGTCTTTTTAAATATATTTTTGTCACCTTGAAAGTAGTTTACATATTGTGTAATTTTAAGTTGACCTTTTTAAAGATGAATTTAGCATCTTTTTTTTATTTGCTGATGAAGAATATCAAAATATGCCAGTTGAGAATGAAATATGCGGTTGAAATAGCTCAGATCTAAAAGTGTTAAAAAAATTCTCTTATAGAATTAATATTAGCGAGCGGGTGTTTTCGTTAAAGAGAAGTAGCCTCATAATTCTACATTAAGGCCAATTTCATAAACTCACATGACTTCTTAGCATCGTCTACATTTTCTTGATTTACACTTGCTCGTATCATCTAACGTTTGACACTTCTGACCTCCAAATATGCTTTTAGATTTACTGTATTTTCTTTCAAGAATTGCTTTCGTTATTTTCTGCGTATAGTAATGATAACATATGTGTACATTATATAACTGAAACCTGTCTTTGAGTAACACTGACGACACATCGACAGTGGCAAAGAGCATTTACATACTTTTTAGCTTCTAAGCATAGCACAGTTTTAATTTATAAATTGTTATAAAAAAGTACTTTTAAACGAATCTGTCCCAAAACAGGATCTTAATTTATTGATTTTATTTTTTATCGTTTTTAAAATAACTTTCATGCGTGATTTTTTTAAAATCTATCTTTATTACGTGCAGCTTCAATACGGAAGATAGAATATAAATAAGTCAGCATTTGTTTCTGGTTGATATCCCATAACGAAATTAAATGTTTATCAATAAAAAGACAAACTAATAATATAATTTATTATAATAACACAGATTTAGAAAAAATATAATTGCATTAAGCACTCAAGGAAAGACATGACCCACTCAGGGGCGTGCGAAGAGAAAACTGCGACCGGGGCAAAGTTTCAATTTGCCCCCCCCCCCCCCCCCCCTCTCACCGAGCTTTTTCAAATAACAGGTAAAAAATGACGCTGATAGTATAAATTTGGCTCCTTCTAAAGTTCCGCGCCCGGGGAGTCCGCCACTTTGCTCCCCCACCCCTTTTCCACGGCGGCGCTGCGCCCACTCACATTAATTTTATTCTAATGCTTTATACTCATTTATTACTCGTAATTAAATTTTATCCAATTTCACATAAGTTAGAAGAACTTAAGTTTTTTAATTCTCCAAAAAAAAAAAAAAAAAAAAAAAAATTGTATTTTTCAGCTAAGGCCCCTGTCCTCGCTCGAGGAAACGCTCGCGAGCTAATGCTATTCCTATGGGCAAGCATTTTTCTAATAACTCTTTCGCATTTTGACGTTTTTGAATAATTTTTTTGCATTGGATAGCTGAGGTGCATGCCAACAGCGCACTTTTTTTACTTTTCCGATTTTGGTTGCACATATTTTTTACAAAGTTAGTTTCACTTTCAAAACCGGTTTCGAAACTGAAAGTGCTTTTTAAAAAATATATTTGCAACCAGAATCGAAAAAATAAAAAAGGTGCTCTGTCGGCATGCACCTCAGCTATCCAATGCAAAAAAAAATATTCAAAAATGTCAAAATGCGAAAGTTTATTAGAAAAATGCTTCCCCATAGGAATAGCATTAGCATGCGAGCGTTTCCTCGAGCGAGGACAGGTGCCTTAAGAGGTTACTTCACTTAAATGAATAGGCCCGTTCGCTAATGCTAATTCTACGGAAGAAATTTATAAAGCTATCTCGGTTGTATTTTAATATTTTTAAATGTTATTTTTTGCATTGGATAGTTGAGATCGATCTGTATTGTATGACGTTTTTATTGTTTTAAAAAACAACAAAACTCTGATAAAAACACTGTATAGTTATGATGCATATTTAATTTTATTTTAATACATTTTCCAAATGTCTTTAAAAAGATTTCCATAGCCGACTGTTATAGTACACAAAATTATCTACAATAATTAGATTTCTGTAAAAGGGTTTTTATTTCCAAATGTTTCTATAGCTACTGAATTTTCTTAACAATTAACTTTCCAAGTTTTGAATATATGTATACATATGCATAAGCTATTAATTGTAAAAGAATATATAAACCATTGGATTTAATACAAAGTTACCACATTGAAACAAGGAAAAAATAAATTAAAATGAATATAACGAAATTTGTAGAACCAAAGCAAATCTTCAGGCTTACAAATATTTTGGAACTACTAATAAAGTGCAGGTTTCATCTTCGTATTGACCACGAGAAAACAAAATAATACGAATTTGGAGCTACTGACACACATAAAACCAAAATTAATGGGAGAAAAACATTAAAAATAAATCATAATAACAATATAAAATTCATAGAAGAGGAAAAAAAAATGCCAGACACTATAGTTACTCCAAAAATGTTAACGCAAAAAATCCTTTAATTTGACAATATTAACCTAAACTCTATATAGATATCGCACTTAAAAGGCAGATTAGAATAATAATGCCTCAAAATACTGACAATTATTAAATAATAATAAATAAACTAGCAAAAGCCATGCTCTGTTTGGATTCGCGAAGCATTATTTCATAAGATGAATATTTGAAAGTAGCAATATTATTTTAGTATTATTTTTCCTTCTTTATTAAGCAAAAACGTTATTGAATTCAGAAAATTAACTCGGAATTTCCTCGGAATTTTTTTATTTATGATATAAGACTGGTATAAATATAAATATTTTCGATGCAAAATTTTACGATTATTTTTTAAGTTTTCAACTAAAAGCTCTTTTAAAGATGTTTTTAAATCGAATAACACTTCGAATTCGAATAACACTTTTTATATAACGAGTTTAACAATTAATTTTATTTGCTTGCAGTTCTTTTGTTGCCACTTTACAAAAAATTAATATATATTTATTTTATTTATTATGATTCTATGTATATTTACTCACTCCATGATTTACTTTGTCCTCTGAAATTATACGTGTTTCATTTTTTATTTGCAAAGATGCGTCCGTAATGGAAAAACATGTTAATTAAATTAACAATATTTTTAAGGTTATTCTGTAAATAATAATAATAATAATAATAATAATAATAATAATGTGCAAATCGGCAGATCATGATTTATTTTTATGTTTAATTTCAAGTCAAAATACTGAATAGTCTTTTTGTAAAGTGTACGACAAAGTGTAATTTGTGCAGCCTAGTAGAGGATTCGCTTCGCTCATCCTAGTAAATAAATAAAATAAACGTACAGTTTTATAGGAAGATAAAAGACGCGAATCCTGAAATAAGATCAAAGAAATTTAATCGAGGAGTTGAGCACACGTGAGTCTCAGCGGATGTAACAAAATAACATTGAATTAAAGAAGTGATAAGTTGTTGGACGTCATCCAAAAATAACACTAAGAAAATATGTCGATAATATATCACGTAATTAACTTTGAATATTACATAACTGCACACTGGGTGAAAAAAGATACCAAATTATCGAGAGAATTACGTTGTTTAACTCTTCACTGCACCGTGTGCCACATCTGGAACATTACATAAAACACTCCAATTCTCATTATGTGCCATAAATTTAGACACATTGCAATAAAGAAAAAAAAAATGCCGTTAAATTTAAGGCAAAAACTGCTGGCAGCAGTTATTGCCGTAAAAATTGCAGTATAATTAGATGTAATTTTTTATTATTATTACATATAATTTTACTGCAATTTTTACGGCAAAAACTGCTCGTAACATTTTTGCTGCCAGCATTTTTTTGCCGGAAATTTAGCGATTTTTATTTTTATTTTATTTATTTATTTATTTTACAGTGCAATATGATCACTGTAACTGATCAAGAACAGTCCAAGTTATAGAATAACACTTATTTTGTCCATATCAAATGGCTTTACTTAACAAAAAATTATTTTTTTTTCTTCGGAAACAAAAAAGGAATTTGATCAAGCTATTAAGGCAAAATTTACTATTATTATTTTTACTGTATGCTTCAAGTACTTATACAGTAAAACCTCCATAACGGACACTCCCGAATAGCGGACACCTCTATTTAACGGACAGTTTTCAAATCCCCATTCCCAAAACTTAAATTTTTGTATATTTCACCCCCGAATAACGGACAGTAATTTTGGCTAAAAAGAATGTGAAATTATTTTTAAAAGAGAAAAAAAAACCCTCTAAATTTATCAGGACCAATGTCTCACAAATTTTGTGATAACAGATAAATGTGGGGAAGAGCTGGGGAAAATCCCCTCTCCCCCGATATTTATCTGTGATCGCAAATTTCCCTCTCTCAGATGATTTGAGATAGTAAACTTTTAAGAAGAAGAAAAATACAGTAAGCACTAATGCATTTTTTTAAAATATGATTCAAAAGATTTAAAATTACTTAGTCTAAATTTCACGCTGAAAAACACATTACATGCAATCGCAAGTAAAAGCAAATTTTCGTAAAATTTTTTTTTGTAAGAATGTAATAAACAGTGGTTAAAGGTATGCCCAGTTTTATTGCTTTAAAAATTATTTTAATTTCTGGTTAATCATATAATAAATGTTTTAGGACATATAAAAATCAGTTAATGAAACATTAAACATGCATTAGCAATTTTTATATCTCTGAGGTTTTCCCAATAGCGGACACCTCCGAATAGCGGACAATTTCCGCACTCCCAAGATGTCCGTTATTTAGAGGTTTTACTGTATAAGAAAGTTGCTGAGTGTTAAGCTGATAAAATCAATTATTACAAGCCCATTTAATTGCAAGATGTAGCAATACAATATTTAAAAAACCTAATTGTGTATACAGGGTACAGGCCGTAAAATATCAAATTTTAGAGGAAAATTTATTTATTTATTTATTTTTACTTATTTTCCCCATTATTAGTCCAATCTATAGGTTTCAAATATTTTTTTTCACAAAAATAAAACAAATCGTGCATTAAAATATTAAGCAGTATCGCAGAAACGTGGCTTTATCAATCGTTGTGTACACAAAAGTTTTTACAAATTCACAATCAAAATTGAAATGTATAAAAGGGATATCTGCGGCGATCCCTGAACATTAACATTTTTGCTATCTGCGATCAATGTGTAAAAATAAACGTACAATTAATTAAATGTTTGTATATGAAATTTATAAAATTCTTCATTGAATAGTGACGAGTATAGAACAATATGTATATAGTATACAGAACAATTAAACATATTTCTTCAGTTTATTTTGCAATAGCAATTAGCGATGAGACGGATATTTGGCCATTATTCGGTATTCGGCTGTTTTGCCGCATATTGAAGGCTTATACGCCGAATGCTTCGGACAAATATTTAGACATATCTCGCCGAATATTGAAAGCTATCTAGTCAAAAAAATCGAGAATGAAAAAAAAAAAATAATTTTTTGCAATTTTTTTCTTTAATTCAAATTGATTACTTTTTGACACATTCATGAAGTCACTTTCATTCTTACTTGCAGAAAATGTACATGTACAGTCATTCATATACTAAAAAATACATAGTTTTTCTCTATTTCCTATAAAAGTTAGAGGTCTTAAAGAATATGGTATCCAAATTGGAAATCCAACTGTCAGGGAAATGTATTCATTAGAGAATGATAGATTACAACCCCTCCCCCCCCAATAAAAAAAGAAAGAAAACAGAAAGAAAGCAAAAAGAAGAAGAGGCTGCTTTATTCTAAAACATTTGGAATATTCAATTATGTTTGCAGATTCCATGCAATTATAAAAAGGCCTTTATCAAATTTATGATAACCTACTTTGAATTTTTATAAAGTAAGGAATGTAAAAATTCATTCACTAGGTGCATTAGCTAAAATTTATTTGTAAGATGGAATATTAATCCTTTCGGGTCAAGTGTACTATTAATAGCACATGTCTTTATATAACTTTTGCTACTGTTTACATGCATTAATGTTAGTAAGTGTCTATGCATTTACTATATGACTTTATTAACATTTAGGCATTTGGTAATAATAATAATAATAATAATAAAAGTAATAAATATTTGCTGAATTCTCTTTGTGCCGTTTGCAATTCTTTTATTTAAACATATTAAACATTCTTTAAATTTAAAACAAAAGTTAGTTTCCTGAAAGAATCATGTGTAATAAAGCACAAAAAACATTAGAAAGTTGTAGCATCAGTTAAATCTTGTTTTAATAAGATATTTTCTAAACAATTCCAAAAAACTCTTCCTTAGCCTATGGTCATATGAATATGAATTGGATAGTGAGCAAAACAACAACATTCGTTAGGTTTCAGACAATGAAATAGTCGTTAAAGTTTAAATCTATTTAGATGTCTATTGTTAATGTTTTAACCGTAAAAATATTTTTTGTCTAAAAGTCGAAAAAAAGACCCGAAAGAGTTGAATATCACTATTCCAAGTACAATTGTTAACACATGAAAACAGAAATGATGTCAAACTAGTATACACATTAGATGGTGCAAGATAGTTTTATAAATATTAAAATATAAATTCCAAATATTGAGCAAGATAATTACTTAATTCTGTAGTTTTCACTTTTAGTAATTAATTGCATGATTATTGGTTTTAATATGTAACATTGTTAGTTATATTTTTATTTGAATTTTTATCCATGTTGTTATCAGTTTCTGTGTATACTTTTAACTCTTGTTGAATAATGTATGTGCTGGTTCAAATGTCGAAGTAACATTATATATTCGACTTTAACCGTACTTTTTGATTTAATGAAATTTGTAATTTTAGGCTTGGAGACCGATTTCAGATAAGACACATTTTTAAAAATTTGCTTATCATTAAGGGGACTCAGGGGTTGATCGATACGGAAAAACATGTAAACAGAGCTCTCACTTCGAATCCATATAAAAACAGAAGTTGTGAGGGAGTGACCTTTAGTCATAAAGGCACTCTAGTGTTTCTGAGATCGTGACGTCAATCATTTAACATTTTGTAGGCGTAAAAGTGACATCTATCCTCTCTTTTACTTTAACTTTCTAGAGTGTGTGTGCTCTTTCGAATTCCGCAGTTAGCTCGCGGTTATTAGTATTATGTTAATGAGAAGTATCTCAGTTTGTCGCGTATAAAAGCTTGGGTGTGAGTTTGTGGTGTGTTTCTGGCCTTAGCCAGCAGCCAGCGTCTGTGTATTTCTGGCAGTAGCCAGCAGCGTCTGTGTGTGTTTCTGGCCTTGGCCAGCTTCGGTGTGTTTCTGGCAGTAGCCAGCAGCCAGCGTCTGTGTGTTTCTGGCCTTAGCCAGCAGCCAGCAGCCTCTGTGTGTATTCCGCCATTAGACAACGAAGCTGATGATTGTTTAGTAAGGTGCTGACGATTAGAGAATAGCTACGGCCTCCAGTATAACGGAAAGGAATTCAGATAGTGGATTAAAGACTCGGCCTTGGTAAGAAAGTTTAGTTTTGATTATTTGAGAAATAAAGAAATATCCACAGCCACGGGCTGTGAAATTAAGATTTGTTTAGTAGATCAGCCAGGAAATAGTGTCAAGTGTTAGACGGTGCCCAGGCTGAGCTAGACGGAAGCTTGTGAGTATGATTTAGCTTTTCATAGTGTTCTCAGTGAGTGAAATTATAGACTGGCTCCACTTTCCTTTAGCCCTTATCATTTTAATAAACTGTGTTGTTTTAACCTAAATTAATGAGTATGTCTGCATATAACGTCACAAATGACACCCAGCATGAATATACCGTCACAAAGTATTTAGTGTAATTAATTTAAACTTTCTGATATTTTAAAGGTATGTTTGTAGTCTTATAAAATTATAAAATTAAGTAATTCAATGTAATATAATAAAGAATGTAGCAAAATTTATATAACGCAATTTTCGATATGTTATATCCCCAACAGCAATATATCTTAACGGTGAATTGACTTAAGAACCTAATTTTTGCTTTAAAATGATCAGGAAACTTTACTCTATAGAATGAATTAAGGATATAACAATCACTCCGAAATAACATTATTAAAAAAACTTTTTTTTCATTAAAAATTCTCAAAATATTAAGCTATCTAAAATATATTAATTCATTCTCAAGATAATGATAATATATGCATGAAAAAAAAAAAAGCCATTTCATCAAATAGTTTTTTTTTTTTTTAAATCTTGGTGTTAGTCGTCAAAAATCAAGTTTTGAGAAAACGCGACTTAAAGTTGAAATTATATGGGTGCGGCTATGAAAGTGTTGATACATAAATGCTTATAACTCCGTTAAAAATGCAAATATTTTTATGCGGTTTTTTGCATTGAGTTAAAAATTAATTGAAAAATCAAATTAGATGATAAAAAAATCTATTTTTTGAAAAGTTTTCAACCCCTGAGCCCCCTTAAAGATACAAACTCTCCACAATAAAATTTCCTGGATGAAAGATCATGAAATATCTTCTCAGAAGTATGAGAGAGTGTAAGAGAAATTTATTGATTTTGAGTGTAAGAAAAGATAAAAGATCAATTAAAAGTTTAAGTCAAGTAAATTCCTTGCATTTTAACTCTTTCGGGTCCAAATTTATTTTTCAGTTTTTAGAAAAAAAATTATTTTTACATTATTTTAATTAACAATACCTATTCAACAGGGTTAATTAATTATCAATTAATATTCATATTACAATTATCTAAGGAAGAATTTTTGGAGATGTTTAGAAAATATTGTATTACAATAAGATTTAACTTATATTACAATTTTCTAATACTTTTTGTGCTTAAGACACACGATTCTTTCAGGAAAGTAACTTTTATTTTAAATTTAAAAAATGAAATATATGTTTATAATAAAAGAATGACAAACGGCACAAAGAAAATAGCAAAAAATAATTATTAATAATTTTACTAAATACGTAAACGTTAAATGAAGTCATATAGCAAATGAATAGATATTTACTAACATTATTACATGTAAATAGTAGCAAAAGGGTTGTTTAAATCAAAATAATGTTCCATTAAAAGGTATTGTACTATTAATAGTATACTAGACCCGAACGAGTTAAAGAATGTAACTTATCATCTAGACTTTCTGAAAATCATTTGGATATGTGTTATAATTAAGAGTGTATTCGAAAAAACGCTTTTCCATCTTCGACAGCTCGAAATTTTCTGATACATTTCAGACATAATTTTAAAAATAGAAACATGAAACTTGCCGTAGGGTTTTTTGATGAGACGTATGAGGTGCCGTGCGATTTCATTTTGCGCTCAATTCATTAGAATTTGATTTATAAACAATTACCTTCTCAGTATGACCCCTTTTTTCCGGTCACAAATCTCCCGCTTCGGAGAAATCGGTTCAAAATGTTGTTTTTGATTGCTTTTTTTTTTGCAATGTTTTTTGTATTTATCAAAGAACCGACAATCACGGCACCTTGTGCACTTTCTAAATAAGACAATTTGCCAGTTTGATGCATATGAGAGCAAAAATGAGTTTTAAAATAAATCGGAAAATAAGCAGTTTGAATCGAAAGAATAAACGGCAGTTTTCTAGTTTTTAATGCTAAAATAAGATTAAAAATTACTTTAAAAAGTACATTTAAAAGAAGCAATAAGTTTTATTTATTATTATTATTATTATTTATTTATTTTTTATTTTTTTTGGTAAAATGTTTATGGATTACTTTCCTGTATAGATAACGTTAAGCTATTATAATTTGTTAGAAGTAGTAAAAGTTGTTTTATTTAAAATATTACAAAAAGAAATACAAGAAATAATAATATTATAGATTTTTAATCCAAGAAAGGATAAAAGTATCAGTTAAAAAGTACAAGTGAAGCAAATTCCTTATATTTTAAAGAATATTAACTTATCAACTAGACTTACTGAAAATCATTTTGAATATATCTTAGAATAAAAGAATAAATTGTAGTTTTCTAGTTTTTAATACTAAAACAAGCTTTATGAAACTTAAAAATAACTTTAGAAAGTACATTTAAAAATAGTAGTGAGGTTTTTCTTAAAAAAAACATAAAATGTTTGTGAATTAATTTTCTGCAGATTACGTTATGTTATTATTAATTTAGGTGTAGTAAAATTTGTTTTATTAGCAGTATTAATGGGTTTGAAATATTTCAACGAGAAATACAGAAAAATAAGAATATTACAAATTTTTAATGGAAGAAAGGTAAAAGTATCCGTTAAAACTATGAGTGAAGTAAATTCCTTATGTTTTAAAGAATATAATTTATCATCTAGACTTACTGAGAATTTTGATATATCTTAGAATAAAAGAATAAATTGCAATTTTCTAATTTTTAATGCTAAAATAATTTTTATTAAATTTAAAAATAACTTTAAAAAGTACATTTAAAAGTAATAATGTTTTATAATAAAGTTTTATAATGTTTATATAATAACGTTTTTTTAGGTAAGCTATTTTTATGAATTACTTTCCAAAATGAAACCTTTTTCGCGAATGTGGAAATTTCTATATTAACCCCTTGGGAATCCTATATTAACCCATTGATCGACATACGTGCCCAGAATCCTTGATCATTCTCACTAGTAAATTTTTATTGTAAATTTTACTTTATTTAATCCGAACCTTTGCGCAATCAAACTGAGCAAAAATTTTCTGTTTTACAGACTTGCCAAGTTCTGAAAGTTAAAAATCAGGCGATTTTATTTCAGAAAGAAGGAGATATTTTTGTCAATGAAAACTTGTTTAAACATCTTTGGTGAAAGATTAAATTTCAAAAGGGTTTGGTTATTACTGAAGGCCTGGTGTACTATTAATAGAACATGTCTTTTCACTGAATATTATTGTGCCTTGACAATTATTTTGTTACTTTCTACACATAGAAATGATAGTATATCGTCACCTCAAAATGATAAAGTTCTATCTGAGTTTTTGAAAAAAAAATAATAATAACTTACCGATATAGATAGGTTCTATTTGCATCTATGAAGGCATTTTTACATTAAAATGATGTTACATATATTTTACATATGACCTTACAATTATAATATGACATTATTGTAATCCAAAAATGCCATCATTGATACAAATAGAAGCTTTCAATGTCGGTAAGTCAATTTTTCAAAAACACAGATAGAACCTTATTATTCTCAGGTGACGATATGTCTATGCCTTCCTTATTGTGACTTCATTTATGTTTTGACGTTTAGTAATAATAAAAGTTTATTTATTTCTCTTTTCCTCTACGATTCCCTTATTTTATACATATATTTCAGGCTTTAAATTTACAACATAGGCTACTTTTCTGAACGAATTATGTGTGATAAAACGCAAAAAAACATTAGAAAATTGAAACATCTGTTAAATCCTGTTGTAATACGATATTTTCCAAACGTCTCCAAAAACTCTTCCTTAGCCTGTTATCATATAAATATGTATTGAATAGCACATAAAATAAGTACATGCGTTGCATTTCAGACTACGAGATAATCTTTAAACATCAGTAAGTATATTTGGATAGCTACGATTAACATTATTAAAGTAATAATAATTTTGCTCTCAAAACGGAAAAAAATTCGGACCCAAAAAGGTTATAAAGAAATGTATCACTCTTACTCAATTAAGGAAAGTATGTACTCCTTTCAAATAGAACGCATTTAAGCATATGGAGTTTAAGATGCTTTGACATATTTTTAATTTGACTAATTATTATAAAAAAGGGGGATGTTTTGTTACTCATAAACTTATATAAAACTATAGTAAAGATCATAAATAAGTCTTAATCGAGACAAATTATTAATAATTCAACACATGACCATTATTAAAAGTTACAAATCTTAAAGATGCATCATTTATAATGAATCTGGAATGTTACTGATCAATCATACTAAAAAACAATTACACCTGTACTAGATTTTTTTTCTCACTGAATCAGAGCACATTTGAATGTAAAAAAAAAAAACAGAATATTTAAAAAATGTGAAAAATCAGGAGAAATACGCTAAAAATCAGAAGTGTGGAGAAACATCTGAAAATCAGGAGACTTGGCAACTCTGGTTTTTAAAAACCGGAGAAGAAAGATTAAAAATTCTGCAAAAGACTCTCGCCCCGAAGGCTTTAATAAAAGGCAGTTGTCTAATGCAGCGGTTCCCAAACTATGGGTGGCGACGGATATTTTAGTGGGTCGCGGAAACCATCGAAGTTTGTCGCAAAAATATATTTTGTATTTCATCTGTTAAAAAGTATAACAATTTCATCAGCAAATAATATTTCAAGAGAAATTCTTTAATTTCCATGTGAAGAAATATAGGAGCAGAATATCCAGAAACATCTAAATGAGCTTTGAATTCATTGATGGAATTCGACACAACGTAACAGTATAAGGTATTCTTCTTTTTGTTTCATAATTTGTTGGATAGATAAGACGAACAAAACTTTCAAAAATTTGTTCATAGTATTCATGATACCATGTGCACATGGTATTCAGAGCACTTGGGTACCCACCCTGTTCATGCCTCTGTGACTTCATCCGTAAATACCGGTGCCAGAAAACACACTGATATTAAAGTTATGTTTTGATAGTAATTAAATGTATTTTTAATTATCTTTCCTGCTTTTATATCTGTTCCTGTAGTTTTAAATTGTTACATTCCTCTAACTTTGATAGAAATATTTAAAAAAAGTGAAAAAAAAAAAAAAAACACGTAAAGAAGGTATTTTTTGCTCTCCTCTAATGAAAATTAAATATTTACTGTTTGGAAGAGAGGGGGAGTAAACTTTATTTATTATTATTATTTTTTTTTCCCGGTGTATCTGTTGTTTAAAATTGCCATCCACGTGGTCGTCAGTTTTACACCCAGTCTATTGATAAACGTAGTCTCATAATTACTGAGTCATTGAAAGAAATAATTTAACTATAGTTTAAAAACTAAGTAATATGAATTTATTAAAATAAAATTTTTATATAAAAATTAATTTATGTAAAGGGCGATATAGAAAGGGTTAATTTAATTGCAAATAACACTACAAGTTTACAAGTTTAAAATAATAAAAAGAAAAATTCGGTTAAAATATATATATATATATATATATATATATATATATATATACATATATATTTAAGAGATATAAGGACAAGAAAAATAAAACTGTCGGACAAAGCTGGCAAAGTCAGGTCGCAAAGGGAGTGCTAGATGTTATGACACGGTGTAAAAAAGCGTTAAATAATAGATTATAACTGGAATTATTTAATAGTAAATTTTAATTGTTTACTTAGAATCTTTAGTTGTTTTTACTTAGAATCACTTAAGAAATTTTCAATGGGAAATTGACTAAGTTTATCTAAAAACATTTTTAATGCTGTTTTAGAATAAAATGGAAAACCATGTAATTTAACAACCTACATGCTTATGAACGTATAAGACATTTTAAAAATATTTTGCACTTAATCAATTTGCTTATTTTTTTAAACCACAATATTCAACCAAATATGTACCTAAACGAAGTAATAATAATATTTTTTTAAATAGTTTCGTCAACAGAACACACATATTTTACTGTTAGAACAGCCCCCTAATCCCCCCCCCCAAAAAAAAAACCAGTGCTTTATACTTGTTTTATTATAATGATTAGTTTTGTGCTTGATATACTAAAATGTTATTTAACCCCTTCGCGACAAGAACACTTAGCTTAATTTTTAATCTTTTATCACTGGATTTTCAAATCAGAAATTTTTTTCTGTAATTGAATCGCAAAAATGCTCTGATTAAATAAGTGCCGTAGCTAAATGGGCGCTATGGGCGGCTCAGCCCCCCCCCCCTCCCCTGGAAAAGATTCCAAGGGAAAAGATTCACTAAATGAATTTCTGCTCCGAAAATTCAAATGAAATTCCGTTCAAAAATCTAATTTAGTTTTGAGACCCTTTCACAGTTTTGCAGAGTTACTGAATTGTATCTAAAATAAGTGCTTCAACACTCCCTCATCCAATTTGTATGTATGTTAACTAACATAATATTTAATTTTGCACCAGTTATACACTCAAAATATTCTTCATTATATACTTTTCTTAGCATAAAATTAAG
The DNA here is from genome assembly GCA_964019185.1 of Maratus speculifer. NCBI lineage: Eukaryota > Metazoa > Arthropoda > Arachnida > Araneae > Salticidae > Maratus > Maratus speculifer. The sequence continues at coordinate 326,504,513 of OZ025292.1, forward strand.
TTATTACAACAGTTTAATAAGAAACATGGTACCTACAATGTTAACATGCACTAATTTATCTTTCTGCGTCAGAGAGAATGAAAAAAAATTATGAGCCCCCCCCTTTATGGTTCACATCTAGCTACGGCCCTGGATTAAATAAGATAAATTTTATAGTAAAATAAAATTAAAAAAAAATGATGAGAATTATGAAAGATTTTGATTCACCTTAAGTGGCACGAATACCAGTCGTTCGATCCCAAACGGTTAAATTTTAATATTCAAGTTAACAATGATGGAAAGTCTTTGAACGAAATTTAGTAATACTAAAATAAACAACATTATAATACAAGGTTTAAAAGTTGTTTATAAAACTTTCAATGAAATAATAATAGTTAATAAAAATTGTTTCTTGAGACATAGGTTTTAAATATTTTACGCAGCTGTCACGAAATCACAACACTGAAACAAAATGCTTGATAATAAAAATTTTATACGTTATTTATCATGCGATCAGTAAAATTTTACTAAAACAAAATTATTTATAATAAACAATTTACAAAGATTACACAAGTTTTCCAAGCTTCGAGCCAATTTTAATAATGTTAAAATTAATTATAATACAAAATTTATAAAATTATTAGATAAATCGTTATAATATTAAAATAAACTGTTTTAATAAAAAAAAATAATAATAATAAACAAACTTTCTAAGTTATTTATAAAACTTTTCAGCGAAATTTTAATAATATTAAAATGAACTGTTTCACAATGCAGTTTTTTAAATTATTCATAAAGATTTCAGCGAAATTTTAATATTAAAATAAAGATCGTCACAGTATAAAGTTTATGGGTTTTTTTAGTGGTAACATATCCCATTAACTGCAATCCGTACATGCTTACATATTTACATTAGTCCACCCAAACGTAAACTATAACATGTGATGTAAATAACGAGGAATTTTAATACGTCACTTTTTAAAGAGCGCGATAAGCATGGGTGACCACATTCAGCCACATAGTATCTAAGCTACGACAAAAAGTAACTTTTCGACTGCTGTTGAAAAAAGAAACACGTAAAATCAGTTACCTTTAACAGCGTCTGGCATGATCCGCAAAAAACAACAGACACTTCTAATTCAGAAGTTAATAATCCAGTACAGGTTTTTCGCAGTCCATTCCTGCTACAATCATCGTACCGGCTGTAATTGTTTTTCAAAACTTTTGTTTTCTTTTTCAGATTTGGCGATTGTACAAGTACATACTGGCGTAGAGTGTATTTCTCGCCCAACGATGCTCAGATGTTTCAAACTGTTCTGTTGCTTGCGGAAGCAAAACAAGTTGTTCGTTCACTCTCAGATGGGATATTTCGGAGAGCGTAACTTGTGCTGCCATCTAGTGTAAGCTAAGACAGTTAAATTAAAATCGCGCCTGATATCTGTAGATTGAACGATTTGAGCTAGAAATCAGTTGCATAACAATTCAAAAATTATAAAAAAGGCTCCATAGAGTAAATTTTTAAAAATTAAATCGCTGCGATTTTTAGGGCTATCATGTAGTATTCGCCCGGAGATGGCGGCCATTTTTTTTTGCCGATTTTAAATTTTTGTATTTGTATTTATTCATTCGTTCATTTATTTTTTTTTTAACCCTTTAACGATCATAGCATTTTCATTACTAAGATGTCGAAATAAATGAATGACACCGGTAATTAAAAACAAATATATTTCTAAATAGGAAAACGTGATTTTTCACTTTTAAAATAAAAGGGATATTTTTAGATAAAAATACCGGTGTCAGTGTTGCGTATCGGAATTAAAATTTTGTGGTTTCGTGGCGAAACCAATGAATGTTAAAGGGTTAAATGTATAATCTCAGAAATATTTTTGACTATAATTTTGGAATACATATTTTTAAAATGAATATTTGCTTTATTTAACTGTTTTAAAATTTATGTATTTACCGTTTTGCTAATTATGCATTCCTTCTCCCCCCCCCCTTTTTTTTCTTTCTTTTTTACAAATAATGTTCGACGTGCTGATTTTGAGTATAAAATTTTTTTGTTATTTATGTTTAATTTCTGAAAGGTTCAAATATTAAGTATAAAATGGTCATAAGTGACCAACAAAGAAACAAGGTGGCGGATTCCGGGTGAATACTACATCTGTTCCATTTTTAGTTAGTCAGGGCCGGCGCCAGGGGTGAGGCAAGTGAGGCGACCGCCTCAGGGCGCACCCCAAAAGGGCGGCATTTGTCTCGCATATTTGTGCAGGTAAAATAGACCAAAATATGAGTAACACCAAATAATGGCCATTCACAAAAAATTGAAAAAAGTTTTGTTTTGACCAAAAAAAAAAAAAAAAAAACTTGAAGATCCGATGACCCCTCCACCCCTCCTTGAAAAGAGCTGCATTAAGGTGTTTTAGGAGAAGGGCGAATTTTTACTCTGGTGGAGAATTCAATTTTTTTCTTTAGCTAAAGCGCACTGTAGAATGTTTGCTATGTATTTTTTAATTCGGAATCGAATGACACTTCGGCAAGTCGATGCAGTTATACATCATAAAGTTCTGGCAGGCAGGTTTTATGAATACAAAGTCATGAATGGTTTTAGCAATAAAAAAATATGAATACATGGGATATTTTGACATATTTACTAACCTTGAAGAAATTTGATGAACTTTGATTATTTGATGAACTTTGAATTTTGATTATTACTGTTTTGAGGATGTTTAAAAGGCTTGTTATTTTTTGACATGATATAACAAGTTTTGAACGTGATATAAAAATGACAAAGCTGTGTTCATCAATAAAACATAACTTTCAACATTGTATATTTATAAAACTTACCATAATTTTTATAAAGAATGATTGTACGAAGGACTTACAAATGATGTTATTTGATCCAGAATTTGAAAATGCATAACAAATGATACCCAATTCATCTATTTTAAAGAAGTTGAAGTATTCCCATCCCTCGATGAACTTCCATCCCCCCCCCCAAAAAAAGTAATGGTTTATTTTGGGGGAATTCATCGAATTTTCATGTTTAGTAACAAAACGATATGTTTTCCCCCAAATTTTGGTGAAAGACCACCAGTTGTTACTGTAAAAAAACTGTTTTATCTGAATAAAGTATAATTTTTGCCATTTCATTCATGAAACGTGCCGTAACTTTGAAAAAACTGATCGTACCGACTTGCAGATGGTGTCATTCAATTTAGAATTTAAAAAATCCATGCAAAACGATAGCCCATTTGACCGACTTAAAGATGTTAACCCCCCCCCCCCCTCGAAGGATTAAAAAAAACCCTCCTTCTGCTTCTTAAAACTTATTAAACTTTGTTTTGGGAAATTCCTTATATTTCCATTAAATATATATATATATATATATATATATATATCTGTAATGTATATTGAACATGTAGTCCATTATATGTAATCTATTAATTAGGTATTAGGTTTTCAAAGGTTATTTAGATGCTTTGGAGCTTTTCTGCGCAAAACCCGTAGGTGCCTTCTCCCAGATTTCTTCATGATTACGCGTAATATTAGAGCTCGACCTTATTACTTCAGGACATCTTACATTTTATCTTCCCCAATTTATATTTCTTTACACTTTTGTGTTTCACGCCAATTTTTTGACTTCAAGAAGTAATTCTTGTTAGACTGAACCAAGGCCATCTTTGCGTAAATTTGGTCCCTTGCGATATTTGACGATTTTTGTGTTTCCGGCGATTTTTCCATATATTAATAAAATAAATCAGCTTTTAATATTTTAACCCAATGTAGTAAATTTTGCCCTTTTTTCAATAAAATTTATTCGAAATCCACAAGATAATTTTTAATTCTTCTAGTGATTTTTGGATTTTCTCCTGTTTCGCCGAGATTTTTTTCTTAGATTCGTAAACAATTCCATTTAAAACTTTTTCGCATAATGTAGCAAATTTTGTCTCCTCATTTTTTGAATTTTTGGTAATTCGGATTACAAATGTTTTAGCCCACTAGTGGAAATTTTGCCCTCTGCATTTTTACTTTCTTCTATCTCCAATAGAAGAAAGTATTGTAATCGAAATTTTTTTCGACTTCCGGTTTTCGACGGATTTACACGTTTTAGCGGTCAGAGATTCCAAAAAACATGTTTTTACAAAATGTCTGTCTGTCCGTGTGTCTGTGTGTCTGTCTGTATGTCGCCATTCTACCATCAAAAAGTGTATGAAGTTATGCATAGAATTGAACCAAATTTTTTGTGAGTGTTTTTGGCTGTGGTAAGCAGGTCGTCCTTCAGTTTTGAAATATTCCGCAGGAAGGGGGCGCTGCAATCGCGATTTTTGTGGCATTCTTAATATTTTACCGACCAAAAGTATATGAAGTTATGCATCGAATTGACCCAAATTTTTTGTGTATGTGTATGACTATGGCTAGTTGGTGCTCCCTGAATTTGAAAAAAATCCGTCGGAAGGGGGCGCTGCAATCGCGATTTTTGTGCCATTTTCAATATTGCACCGACCAAAAGTACATGAAGTTATGCATCGAATTGAAAGAAATTTTTTGTGTAAGTGTATGGCTATGGCTAGTTGGATCGCTCTGAATCTGAAAAAAATCCGCCGGAAGGGGGCGCTGCAATACCGAATTTTATGCCATTTTCAATATTGCACCACATAAAAGTGTATGAAGTTAGTTCTAGAACTGAACTAAACATTTTGTATATGATTATTTTTTGGTAAAGCAAGTAGGTCCTCCCTGAATTTGAAAAAAAAAAATCTGCCTATCATTCTATTGTCCATCGGCTCGTGCAGAGACGGAAATTCGTTTTTACTCCGATTAATTGATTGAAGCAGAAATTTAAGATGAAAATCAAAGTTGGTAGGGTATTGAATTAAAATTATTAAAGCATTAAAATGAGTAATTTTTTTTTTATATTAAAATGCATGTATGAGATAGCAGAAAGTTTTGGGATTGGCACATCCAACTAGTTTCTTTCTTCATTTCGACGCGATTTTTTTTTTTTTTTTTTTTTTTTTTTTTTGACATTCGTATTCGTAAAAGGCATTTGGTTTCAAACTTCTCACTAATGTTGTAAATTTTGTTTAGAAAATTTATTTTTTATTTTATTTATTTTTCGTTTTTATGGATTTTTAAAATTATTTTCAACGAGATTCTTAGCATGTCAGTACGCAGATGTTTTTGCGTAATGCTTTTTTTTTCTTTTTTTAACATTTGTAAAAAATAATTCAGTTTGGAAATTTTAACCTAATCGTTTTATCATACGTGATTTTCAATGTTTTGCGATTTTTAATGCGATTTTTAATGCGATTTTCAATGCAATTTTCATCCTTCTTTTGCGTTCCGCGACAATCTTCTGACATTCATAATATGAAATTCCCTCCAAACATTTATCCCACTATTTTTAATGCGGTTTTTAGCCTTTTTTTTTTTTCTTTTGCTTTCGCAATATTATTTATTTATTTATTTATTTATTTATTTATTTTACATTTAGAAACGAATTTCTGCTATGTACTTTTGTTAGTAAGATTTATCTCACTGTTGTAAATTTTGTCAAACTTTGTTACAATTTTCAGAGTAATACATTAAAATTATTTTTCCGCGATTTTTGAATTTTTCACGAGTTTTAATGCAATTTTCAACATGAGTTTTTGAAGAATCACAAGTTTTTTAATTTGCGCAATTTTTTTTTATCTTTAGAGACCTTTACTGTATTTTTTTTTTTTTTTTTTTTTTTTTTTTTTAGCTTCGAAACATTTTTATAACTTTATTAAAAAGGAAATCTGTTTTAACTTTTAACCTAATGTACTAAAATGTGCTCTCTTTTCAGTTAAATTTATTCGAAATTCGCTTAGCGATTTTCGAATTTTTCTGATTTTTTTTTAATATTATTAATTTTTTGCTCGCTCTGTGATGGTTTTTTGACTTTGCAAAAGAAATCCTGTTTTAATCTTAAATAAATTTTACTGTCTGCAATTTTTTATAGAGGCCGGAAACGCCGCGTCTATCAGGTCAGCTGCGCGAGTAAATTAAATTATTTTAGCAGATGAAAATGTAATTGTTTTCTATATTGATTAGAGTGATATAAAAACGATTTTCACAAAAAAATTCAAGGTCAATTTATCATTGAATTAAATATTTCATTGTTGATAAGTGTTTTTGAAAACAATATTGTTATTATAATATTAAATATGTCAAATCAAATTTGAAATAATAATGTAATCTTCTCTGCATGTCATAATTTTCCCATTTAATGTGAATATTATATTGCGAAGTTTGCTCTAATAAGTTTATATATTTATTTTTATTTTTTCGCTCTATACATTATATTTCGACTTTGTAATGTATGATTTCTGCAAAGCTAAATCAAGAGAAATAACTCACTTCTATAACTTTCATTTTATTTTTAATAGCTGTTTTCTTATTAATATTACCAATATGCGATTTGCTTTGTATATACGATTTTAAAAAGATAAATAGCTTGTAATGCTATATCATTATTTTTCTCTTTGAAATTCATACACAAATTTTATACGCAATGTGATTGATTTTAAGTGTTTGACACATTTTGTCTCAGTAATAACTATTTTAAAAGCATTCTTTACCTGTTGTAATAGGATTTTTATATATATATATTCATAACGTGCGTGATTTTTCGAAAGGAAAAACAAGGCAGAAGAAATTTTGTAGTTTTACTGTTATTCTTTGTATGAGACTTTCACTTTCAAGGTTTTTTTTTTTTTATTATTTATTAGTAGAATATGATTTATTAATTTAATGCCAAGTTAGCTGTTGTTATTTTTTAAAAAGATGCAAAAAAGTAAAATAAAATAAATAAGTTACGCAATTCTGTTATTTTAAATTCCTTAAATGTAAATGCATTTTATAATGCATTTTATATTATATTTATGCAAATAAATTATAGTTACTATATTAATTTACTTATTTTTAAAAAAAAGTTTGAGTAGTGGATTTAAAAAAATGACATCAAAGGGGCGGCAAAATAAGGCTCGCCTCAGGCGGCGAAATGTCTAGCGCCGGCCCTGTAGTTAGTAAATAATTATTTTGCAATAATTAGTGATTCAAACTAAATATTGATTCAACTATCGTGAAATCAATATTTTAAATATTTAAAAAGCAAATTTAATATTCTGAAAATTGTAGCGATTAACAGTTATGAAATTAATGTGATAAGGACAGATGAGTGTTGCAGAGTATAGGATTCTCTTACATAATTTAAAAAATTTCACAGAAGTACACACACGAAAAAAAAAGGGGGGGGGGAGGGGGAGAAATAAATATAGAATGAAAAATCATTTTTAAAGACTAATTCATCAATCGTATTGAAATTTTACAATATTAATGCTAATATGAATAAATTAAACTCAGGATTGAAAATTTTAACTATTAACCCCTTGGGGACGAGCGTCTTTTAGAGATTTTTTTTATTTTTATCACCGGTTTATTAAAGTAGAAATTTTTGTCCTATTGAATCGCGAAAATGCCCGGATTATACAGGGTGTCCACTGTCAACGGTGGCCAATGGCTAATTTCTAAACCGTTAGTCATAGATATATACTTCCAATTAAAAAAATGGGTACTACTAGGTTATCCCGTCGACCAAAAAATTATTGCCAAATTATAAGATTAAATGCCAATAATGGATGATCGTGAATGTCACATTCAATGACATTAAAAACGATTCACGTGTTTAAAATGTCATTAAGTGGTTTTTATTTCGACTTTTTATTAATATTTTTTATTAATATTCTACTAATTATTTGTTTTTTCGTTATTTAAAATAAAAATTATATCAATATGTATAATTTGGCTATTAGTTTGGCGATTTGTATAATTTGGCGAAATTGGTCGACGGGATAACAGAGTAATACCAAAAAATGCTTTAAAAAGGGTAAAGAATTGTTTTTTGAGCGATTTAGGTCAATAAAAATTTTTATAAAAAAATACGAAAATTAAATTTTTATACGGTTCCCTGGTCCTATAAGTGATATTTAGTAAATTTTTACCACTACTCTAACAAGTAAGACAAAAAAAGTCCCATTCCTCTCCGATTAAAATTGACCGAGTAATAGCTGTTAAAGTTGAAGCATTTTTTTTGCTGTAAAATAGGGGTCAGTCACAAATTTACTGGAAATAAAAATAAACGTCAGATATAAAATTTAACATTAAACATTGAGAGTAAAATAATTTTTACAATATTATTTTAAAATATATGTTGATGGTTATATATTAAAACAAAATATACAACTTGTACTAAAAATATAAATAACAAAAATAACAAAAATTTTGTTAAATTAAAATATGAAAAGCAACAGTCACAATTCGTTACAAAACGGTACATATTTAAAATTCTATAATAATACTTAACCTAATGGAATTTGGTGTAATCCTATAAAATAAATAAACAGTACGCATCAAAAATAGTATAAATACAGTAAAACCTCTAAATATCGGACAGCTTGGGAGCGCAGCAATTGTCCGCTATTCGGAGATGTCCGCTATTGGGAAAAGCTCAGAGATAGAAAAATTGCTAATGAATACTTAATGTTTCATTAGTCGATTTTAATGCGCCCTAAAACCTCTATTATATGATTAACGAGAAATCAAAATAATTTTTAAAGCAATAAAACTGAAGTAAAATCGTGCATACCTTTATCTCCTTTATCCTTTGTTTATTACATTCTTACAATTCTTTTTCTTTTTTCTTTTTTTTTCCTTTTTCCTTTTTTTTTTTTTTTTTTTTTTTAACAAAAGTTTGCTTTTAATTGCGATTACATGTAATTTGTTTTTCAATGTGAAGTTTTAACTCTGCCAGTAGTTTTAATCCTTTTGAATCTTCTTAAAAAAAAAAAGTATAATTGTTTATTGTATTTTTCTGCTTCTTAAAAGCATACAATCTCAAATCATCCGAGTGGGGGGGTGATCACAGATAAATGTAGGCGGAGAGGGTGGTCATAAATAATGTAGGAGGAGAGGGGATTTTCTACAGCTCATCCCCACATTTATCTGTGATCACAAAATTTGTGACACATTGCCCTGATAAATTTAGAGGATTTCTATTTTTCCCCCTCGTTAAAAAATATTTTTTAATTCTTTTTTGCCAAAATTACTGTCCGCTATTCGGAATGTCCGTTATTCAGAGGTTAAACATACAAAAATTTAAGTTTTGGGAGTGGGGATTTGAAAACTGTCCATTAAATAGAGGTGTCCGCTATTCGGAAGTGTCCGTTATGGAGGTTTTACTGTATTACATTGTCAATGGATATAAATAATAATGCGAATTGAAGCTCGATCGGATATTAGGAAGTGAATTAAAATTTATATAAAAATTTTAAACTAAAAAAATATACATAAGAACGTTTCAAGTAAAATAAAAGCTTATCAAAATAACACATCTTTTAAAAATAAAATCATGAAAAGAAGCAGTTTCATTTACAAATAAAACATATGTAAAAATACAATTGAGGATGTAAATTTCAAAACTCGCCTTATCGTTTTTTTTTTTTTTTTTTTTTTTATCAGTCTATACCATTCTGCACTAATTTAACCCTACAATATCCATATTTATAATGAAAACCAATGGACGCATTTAAAGCTTTTTCGCGATTTCACAAAGTTTAGTGTTTTCGATAAAGAGAATTTTGAAACTTGCATCTTCAATTATTTTAACCAATCTAGCAGTTAATTATTAAAATTAATTCTACCGCAAAACTTATCGGGTGGCAACACCTTCAGTTAAATCGCCTTAAAAATATTTCTTTACCTCATTTAAAATTTTTTTGTAATTGGAACTATATGTCTGTGACAAATGGTTTAGGAAGTAGCCATTAGTCCGTTCTGGAAATGGATGCCCTTTATGATACTTTAAGCACTTAGTGTACGTTCCCTTTAAAACTCAGCCCAACTGACCCGTTTTCAGCTACAGAAAAGTGGTTTAAGTCATGAAATTTAAACTTTCATAACTCGGTCAATTTTAATGTTAGATGAATGGGAGCTTTTTCTCTTACTTGTTACAGTAGTCGGATAAAAAATACTAAATATCACTTATAGGACTGGGGGACCGTGAAAAAATATAATTTTCGTATTTTTTTAATAAAAATGTTTTTTGACCTAAATCGCAACAATTCTTTAACCAAAACAATTCTTCAAAATAATTCTTTACCTTTTTTAAAGCATTTTTGCAATTGGAACTACAGTCGAGTCTCTATATAACGAAATCCATCGTTCCAGTAAAAAATTCGTTATATAGAGAAATTCGATGTATGGAAAATGATGCTAAAAATCGTATTTAAAGTGTAAATTTTGAACAAATATTATTTTTGATGTTTTTAATTAGGAATTTGAAATGTTTAAAAGTAAATATTAACCTAACATTTTATTTCTTAATTATTTAAGCAGTTTCAAAAAAGAGAACAGACATTTATTTCAAAGCTTAATGAAAATCAAATAAGGAAGACTTGCATTAATTTCAGAAGAAGAAATCTGTAATTTTTTGTTGTTTTGATTTTAAAATTGTTACGCTCTCAAAAAAGGCTAAAATTTTAGCAAGGAATGAAAAATTGTAGTTAACATTTTCCTCCATTTGAAGGCTTCTCTTATGTGCCTCTCCTCTCTTACGTGTGTATCAATCCAATTGACTCTGTTTTGAGAAGGATGTTGAAAGGTGTGTGGGAGGTGGGATGAATTCGTTGGATTTAAAGGACAAGGAGAGAAGTAATATATAAAAAAAAATCAGCACTGACGATAAATCAAAAATAAGTGATGGAAATTTGATTCCATATGATTTCGAAGCTTTTTAAAACTGAATAAATTAAGACCAATTTATGAAAAAAATTCGTTATATGGAGATAGATATTCACTATATAGAGACTGTTTTTAATGTAATCATGCAAAAAGGGGACTGTTCCAACTAAAAATTCGTTATATAGAGAAATTCGATGTACTGAGTTTCGTTATAGAGAGACTCGACTGTATATGTCTATGACTAACGGTTTAGAAATTAGCCATTGGCCACCGTTGAGAGTGGACACCCTGTATAAGGCCAAATTTACATTAAATATTTACTGGTGAGAATAATCAAGGATTCTGAGGATCCTAAGCGACACGTACACCGGTCGTTCGTTTAATAAAAAGAACTGAAAATGAAAATATGATTTTCAGAGCTCAAATTTAAATTTAAATTTATTTGTGTGTTTCCTTTAGGGTAATTTTAGAAGATTTTTGAGATTGTAATTATGTTGTCTTCACGCTATAGAGCAGTGGTTCCCAACCTGGGATATCGCTGGGGGGGGGGAGGGGGCTACGTGGATGTAAAAATTGTTTAAAAGCTGGCCATTATTTTCGTTTTCGAATAGGCGGAGTTACATCACTATCATATATTAATAGGAAATCTTCACTCATTTTCAGGAACATTTAATTTGAAGTACTATAACTTATTATTTGAGTGAATTTGTTCTTTTAATATTGATTTTTGTTGCTTTTAGTTAAATTTCTTTTAATACTGTAGTGATTTTTCTCCCCTATGCTTGGCTAATATTATAAAAAAAATATTAACTTTAAAATGTAAAATTAAAAAAAAAAAAAAAAAAAAAGGTTTGAAGTGTCGATCTAATTTGTAGTAGAGGGTTAAGGGGGGGGGGGCACGTTTATGATAAATGGGGGGTACTCCAAAAGAAAAAGCCTAAGGGGTACGGGAAAGCAAAACCCGCTTAATATTAAAGGGGATTTAAGGCCCAGCGCGCTTTTCAGGGCTTTTCGCACCAAAATAGTCGCTATTTTTTTTCTTCGGGAATATTTCAAGAATTATCATTAGATTATCATATGATTACCAAGTTGATCAAACTATTTTGTTTTTGAGATAATAATTATAGGAAACAGCAATCTTAAGATTTTTCCCCCCTCTAAATCCTTTTATTAAATTCGGTTCTCCCTCATTAGTGGGCCCAAAGCCATGGTCTAGTTGGCCTGTGAGGTACCCAGGCCCTCACTGTAAAACATTTGTGGTAACGTTACTCCATAAAATTGGTGGCAGCTACGATTTACACTTCATTGAGTAATTTTTCACTTACAAAATGGTGCAATAAAAACATGCATTACTGGTGGAACACTGCAATGTTACACCTATTATATAGGTTAAAATGCTCCACCAAATTGGAGGCAGCAAGGCTGCCACCAGTTTCATGGAGTAACGTTACACAAATGTTTTACAGTGCTGCGGGAAAGAAAAAAGGTTTGGAAGCGCTTCCATAGATAGAGAAAAAGGGATTAATTACTCTTTACTAATTCTGCTGCAAATAGACGCATACAAAATAAGGTTATTAACAGGACAGTAGCTAAGGGAACTCTATGGGCGGCTCACCCCCCCCCCCCCCCCTAAAATATTTTGAGCCCTCCTAGAAAAGATTCCAAGGTCACTAAGTGAATTTCTGTTCTGAAAACTCAAATGAAATTCTGTTCAAAAATCAAATTTAGTTTCAAGGTGCTTTCAGTTTTGCAGAAATACTAAATTGTATCTAAAAGAAGTGTTTTAACACTCCCTCATCCTATTTGTACATATGAAGCTAACATGATATTTAATTTTGCACCAGTTATACACTCAAAATTTTCATCAACATACATTTTTCTTAGCATAAATTGAAGTTATTATAACAGTTTAAAAAGAAACAGAGTACCTACAATGTGAATATACACTAATTTATCTTTCTGCCACAGAGAGAGAAAAAAAATTATGAGCTCCTTCTACATTACTAATACTTCTCTCCCCTCCCCCTATTGTTCACTTCTAGTTTACCCTGGTTATCAATTGACTGAAAACTAAGCTTTATACTCAATGCCAATGCCGAATCAACAGGGGCTTTATGACCACCCCCCCTCCCTTTAAACGAAGGCAATTTCTGAAGGGCATTTAAAAAATGAAATTCTTTCAATTAATTCTAGTATTTTTTTTCAATTTTACCTCTTGCGCAGCTATGAGAATCTCCCTGACTCTTTGAAGCTCTCTTTAAATCAAAAGTAGGTAATTTTTAATCTCAGATGCGATATATTTTCAAGCTCACTTATTTTGAACAAGTGTAATTTACAAGCGTTTTCCATTTTTCGATAAAAGCAAAGAATCGTTCAGAACATCTCTGTAGCAATGTGGGATTTAGAACGAAGCGGAGCTCACATAAAATGCTCCTTTCGACATCACTATGTATATGTAACCATATCTGTGAAATATATAAAAACAACATTATTATAAACATTAAAAAGAAAAAATATATTTGAGGTTAAATGTATATGTAATAAAAACAGTCAATTAAAGTTATTTGGCTCATAAATTGTTCTTTAAAATAGATTTTGACAGATCTCCTTTGTTTAAATCATAAATATTTATGGTCTGTAAATTATAATTATATAAAATGTAATGATTTGTTTACATTATGACTTTCGCTTTTGAACATAAACGAATCTGTAGATAATTTATTTCTTCTTTCTTCATTGCTATTTAAAATTTACGATGATGGATGAAATTAATTTACAGGATTGATTTACTTTTTCTGAATTTTTATTATGAGTTTATCTTGAGTATCATCTGACATTTTAACCTCTTCAGACCTGAGGTCACAAATGTGTACCTCCATTTTTTCTCTCATAAAAACTAAATTGTTCGATTTTTTTGCATTTTTACTTTATTTCTATACAGCTGATTGTGTTTTGCTTTAAAACAAAACCAATAAATACCAGCACTGATGAATATTACCTCAGAAAATTAATTTTATTTTCATCCGAGTTTCGAAAATACCTTCAAGACATTGTGGCCAAGAAAGTACGAAATATTCATGATTATTTAACTTAAATGTTTTACAATAGAAAATTTTAAGGATCTGCTGATCATTTACTTGTTTAAAGATCTTAATATTGTTAGCGCGTAAATGTATACTACTGATAATTAAACTGATGTTTTAAGGGGATCAATACTTTTACATACATATTTTAAAACCTAAATTACCAGTCCCCTAAAGTACTCATTTCATAAAAATGACTCTTTCTGTCATCTGTAGTGCCATTTCGATTATGCAAAAGCGATAAATATATACCGGGTGTCCCAAAAATGAATGATGGATTTTAAAATTCAATAACTTGCAAATGCTGACAGCTATTTAAAAAAATTTTGCAGGAGGGTTATGTATAAGGTCAGGAGTTTTTTTACCGTAACTCATGATTTTAGTTCGAATTTCAAACAAAAGGTGGCGCTGACGGCGATTGAAGGCCATGTCGAAGCTTCACTGAACACTGATCACCTAGCCTTCAATCGCCGTCAGCGCCACCTGTTGTTTGAAATTCGAACTAAAATCATGAGTTACGGTAAAAAAACTCCTGACCTTATACATAACCCTCCTGCAAAAAATTTTTAAATAGCTGTCACCGTTTGCATGTTATTGAATTTTAAAATCCATCAGTCATTTTTGGGACACCCGGTATTAGTAGAATTATTTTATGATCAGGTCTGAAGAGGATAATATACTAGTTATTTTTAAAGAAACTAGTTACACAATTTTGTAAATTTTCGACTGTCAACAACGTCAAACTAATTTTGAAAAGTTTCAATTATTTATCTAAAATAGAAATTTAGAAGGGTGTACCAAAGCCTAGATATATGTATATGTAATAATAACGAAGGCGATGCTCTATAATAGTGTATAAGCTTGTAGAACACCACTATTCACTAAGACTCAATAGTGGGATGAGCAGTCGTTCTGGCAAGTGGATAAGCCATGGATTTGTTGTCGTAGGAGTTTCTCCAATAAAAATGCAAGAAATTCAGTTTTTAGTTCTTTATTATTTAGAGCAAGAGCTTAAGTTACTCCACAGATCACCTTTCCACACATCTATCACCACGGCCTTCGCTCACTAAGCTGCAACATTCTCGGCGTTCGACATTCTCGGAAAAATGACATGGCTTCTGAGTTGTTTAAAGGAGAGATGCATTCTGCTTTCCTGAAAAAACAAATGAGAAATCCACATCCTCACGACAAACTAGCGCCCTCCTACTCCGCGTCAATCATTTTAGAAAACCAATCAGGATGAACTCTAGCCTCAAACAGACAAAAATGATCAATTCTAATTGGTCGTAGCAGTCGGTCCTTGGCAAGAACTATATTTTTTCCTCGGAAGAGCAAGCCCTTTAGCAACGCGTAGTAACACCTGTCACGCGATGTTAAAAATAAAAAATAAAATTAAAATCCCAGGAATATTGCAGAAAGTAAAAAGCTTACGAAATACCTGCCGCCTTTTTCAGAAGCAAGAAATAATTTATTAATAACTAAAGTAAGAAAAGAATTTTAGCTGTTACAAGTTACGAAACTAAGATTGGAATATGTTCCACAAATTTAGAATTGAATCTAAGAGAGAACAAAAATAAAAATGGCGCAAATTTTTTTTATTTTATTACATATATGTGTATATATACTAGCCGCCTTTGGTGACCAGTTTGGTCTACCTTTTAAAAATATACTAAGCATTAAATCATATTGCTTTTATTCATAATTTATTTTAATTGCTCAATTTTTTGCCTAATTAGAAGATTCTGCTAGAGCAGAGGTTCTCAAAGTGTGCTCCGCGGAGCCCTTGGGGCTCCGCCTGAACTTTCCTGGGGCTCCGCGATATTCCAGGAAAGTAAACAAAACATGAAAGAAATTAGCATATCGTAATTAAAAGATTTTCAAAAGTATGTAGAAAATCATGTGTGCGTATGTGTGTCAAAAATAAGTAACAACTGGGTTGAAAAATATAATGATATATTTCAAAGCCAATTGATCATTGGCATTGTGAATGTATCTACTTTCTGTATAATATTTTTGGTTTGAATTGCTTTTTTTTATACTTCTACTCTAAATGTGTTGTAAAAATTCGATTTAAAATAAGCTACAAGAAATAGCATTCTGAATTGAATGCACAATGTGAATCGAAACAGAGAAGGCTCGCCAGTTCTGTTAACTCTGCTTGCCGAACAAAAGGGAGAACAGTTTAATTCTTTGGAGCTCCGCCTATTTATACGTTTATTCTTAATTCTTGTTAAATACCTAACTCTTACTAAAATACTTTTAAATGACTATAACATTAAGTTTGAAAAATAAAATATCAGAAACTGTTCAAGATCATCAAGATTGCAGTTCGTTTAACCCTTTGAAGGGCGGTGAAACATATTTTATCCTACCTAATTTAAACGAGATTCTCACCACAAACTTTTAACGAAATTTTATATTTTTAACTTTGGCAGTAAATTGTTAAAAAAATGCCTTTTCTTATTTTAAAACAAAACTTTACGATTTTTTCGGTGAGAATTCAATGTTACAGGGACTTTATTGCTTGCCCCTCAAGGCGTTAACTTGTGTACTTTTAACTGCATGTCTGTTTTGAGGAAAAAAAACAATGGCGAAAAAAAGTTTCTTTTAAAACTGTTATTAATAGCCAAATACTTTAAATAAAATGTCCAAAAAAGTGAACAATGCTGCACCAAACAATACAGCTTATAGGTTTTTCCCCGCCCACTTAAACACTAAAACGATGACTTAATTCTATATGATTTTTTTTTAATTTTAATTATTTTTTTAATAATAAAAAAGAAAAGGTGTGAGACGATTCATTTTTATTGCATGTTTAGAAGTATTAGAAACTTGCGGATGAACGAAAAAAAATATTCCATAATCGCACCTCTCTGCTAACGAAAACGGTACAACTTAACTTTTTTTTCTGTGTTTGTGTGGTTTTCGCCATAAATAATACTCCCTCTGTTCTACATTAGTTGCAACATTTAGGTTGAAAATTTTGTCCCAAATTAGTTGTACATTTCAAATAGGTGGAGTCATAAATAATTTCTGATGCAGTTTAGTAGATCGACACCAGTAAAATTATACTAGAATCTTGAATTTATACTAAAAAAAGAAAAAAAGAAACAACAGTTGAAATAAAATGTTCTTAAATGTATTCACGATTGATTAGGTTGAAGGCAGTTTTATGTGATTACTGTTAAAAGAATCTCAATAGGGCGTGGCCTAACTGCGTGTGAACCGGGATTTTTAAAATAATTAATTGCTTATTTATGGAGTTATGCAGGGAATGTTAGGTACGTAAATACTGTTGATTGATAGTGTAGCTCTCTGAAAAATGTTCAAAGAAAATCATAAAGTCATAAATATCAATAATCAGTAAAAAAGTATTCAAATGTCGCAACTAATATGGGACAGAGGGAGTAATAGTTTTACGTATTTTGATCTTTAATTCCGAATTCATACTGGATATCCACGCTAAATTCAGAATTTCTGTATCAGCAAAAAGCCAAACTGAGAACTTTGGTCCAAAGTTAGAAATTACTGGCTCAGATTTTTATTCAACATAGGCTTGCTCCATATTTGCTCCATAAGCATAAAAAACATTAATTTGTAAACCACAGATTATAGTTAGGTTCAGGGGCTCCGCCTTAAAAAATTTTCCCAAAAAGGGCTCCGCGAGCCCAAAAGTTTGGGAACCGCTGTGCTAGAGAATAGACACAATGTCATGTACGCACCACATTGGCGCGATTGCAACAAAATGGCAATTATATGTGCCTCACACGGTGACCCAGCTATTGTTATTTATTTATTAAAAAACTGTTGGTTTACTCTTATTTTACCTTTTTAAATGATATAAATTGTATTATACTATAATTATTAACTATTTTTTTTAAAACATTTCTTTTTTTTTAATAATAGAAATTAATTTAAAGATATGGGTGTAACTTATGTTTAAAAACGAAGTTTTCGCCAAATTGGAGTCAGAAAAATAACGCGAACATGTGGTGCATGTATGACATCTGTGCTGTTAAATGAAGAACTCAATATTTTTATGCTACCCTGGCACAGATAATAAATCGTTAAATATTGTAAATATGACATTTTTTCGTATTTCATTAATTATTTAAAATATAATAATATAATCCTTTCACTCATTTCATTTACAGTACATAATTTTAATTTCAAATTAAAAAAAAAAATAAATTCATCATTTTTATTTATTTATTTATTTATTTTAGTAAAAAGAACAGAAAAAAATGTAAAAGATGTTTTGAAGCTCCATAATTGAAGCAAAGGAAAAAAACATAAATATATCTAATTTACCATAGCTAAACTTCTTAACAAAGTACTTTTGCATAGTATCAATTGGACGTTGCCATTAAACAATTAACAAATAATCGTGATTTTTGTGCCACACACGTTAGCGTAATATATATATATAGAGATGTTACAGGCCAAACCCGATTTTAATCCAAACTAGATTGGCCTAGGCCAAACCGGTCTATCCTAACGCCCATCGGATAAACTAGTTTTTCCTAGGCCAAACCGGTATCCTAACGCCTATCGGATAAACTAGTTTTTCCTAGGCCAAACCAGTTTATCCTAACGCCCATCGCATAAACTAGTTTTTTCTAGGCCAAACTAGTCTATCCTAAGGCCCATAGGACAAACTAGTTTTTTCTAGGCCAAACTAGTTCGGCCTAACTCTTATAGGATAGACTAGTTTAGCCTGCTGTTTATTGGTCTGAACTAGTTTATCCTAGGCCAATTCAATTTGGCGTGATTTTATTGAATTCAATGACCGCCTCAGCGCCAACATTCTAATTTGTCCTAGGCTAATCTAGTTTATCCTAGGCCAATGTAATTTCACGTGTTTTTAGCTCACAGGCGTCAAAGCCTGAGAAATAATGGGCTCGTAGGTTCTGTATGTATGTACGCATGTATGTATGTACGCATGTACGTAACGCGGCAATTCTTCATAGAAATATCCGATTTGCTTCAATTTTGGATGTAGGTTCATTCTGAAAGGGATTTTTCATGCAGAATTATCAGCTTTCATTTAAAAAATTTTAAATATAGGATCATTCTGACAAGGTGCCTCCGTGATTAGTTGTGGATGTTTATTAGTTTATTGGATGTTTATTGTGGATGTTCAGTGTTTAAGTATAATTGAGGGAAATGGGAAAAAGTAATCCCCCTTAATTTATTTTTTGAGGATGCTATTCATTAAAAATATAAGGCTGTAATACACAAATAGTGTAAACAGCCTGTACAAAGCCATCAGTTTAACTGGGCAAAATTCTTTTAACATTTATCTACCATGACTACTACTCCATTACTATCCTTGTGCAAAGTGGTTTTGCCAGCAAAATGTAGATTTGTAAATGTATTTCTCTGTTATTCCTTAAGGTTTTTCTCAAATCCAAAAAAACTACATCCTAACACATGTATGAACTAATTGCTTTTCTAAAATGCATAAGATTAAAAGGCATTCTCACCCAGAAAATATGTAATCGAATGGCGTTAACCATTTTTTCATAAAGACGATGTTTTTTTTTTTTGAGAAAATATTATTAAAGCTACATTTTGAATCGAATTTCCGGTTACGACTTTATAATATAAATTCTTATATTTTTTTTATGTAGAATATATATTATTAGTATTATGATATAGAAAAACTTGACGCCGTGAGAAGAATATCTTATATGTCGGCGAGTAATTAATTTCTCAAAAATGTAAAACGCTGTTCGATTCCAAATTATGTTCAGCTCTGATCTGGCTCGAATATCCAAATAATAATAATAATGATAAATGCAAGTCTGATCTCAGCACGGCACGAGTCTGCAGAAAAAAAAAAAATACGCACATGTCCAATGCATCATGTCTCTATGGTGGACATGTTAAATTTCTGTATTGATGTTATAAGCAATGACTCTTGACACACATTTATACTTATTCTAGTGAAAAATATGTTTTTTACCGGCCATACCCGATTTTGAGCCAAATTAGATTGGCCTGGGCCAAACTATTTTATCCTAACGCCAATCGGATAAACTAGTTTTTCCTACGCCAAACTTGTTTTTTTAAATAGCTGTAAGATAAACTAGTTTTTCCTAGGTAAGAGGGAAATCCATCATTTTTCCCTTCATACTTAACCGTTAAACACCCAAAACTATTCAGAAAATCACCTTATGAGAAAGAACCTGTACCTGAAATTTGAAGCAAATCCTTAAATTCTGCGCCAAAAACCATTTATCTAAATTACGGTGGTTACCTACATTGCCCTTTCTTTTACACTTAAACAATAAAGATCCACAACTAATCACGGAGGCGCCTTATCAGAATGATCCTATATCTAAAATTTTAAATGAAAACTGATAATTCTGCTTGAAAAATCCATTTCTCTAAATTAACTGTGGAGGATTAGCTTCCCGTTCGCCCCTCCCCTTTTTCTTACATTATGAATTCCCAAAACTAATCAGAAAAGTACTTTATCAGAATGAGCCTACATCCAAAATTTGAAGCAAATCGGATATTTCTAACAAGAATTATCGCGTTACGTATAAACGTACATACATGCGTACATACATGCGTACATACATACATACAAAACACGCGAATCCATTATTTCTTAGGCTTTGACGCCTTTGAGCTAAAAACACATAAAATTACATTGGCCTAGGATAAACTAGATCATCCTAGGACAAACTAGAATGTTGGCGCTGAGGCGGTCATTAAATTCAATAAAATCACGGCAAATTGAATTGGCCTAGGATAAACTAGTTCAGACTAATAAACAGCAGGCTAAACTAGTCTATCCTATAAGAGTTAGGCCGAACTAGTTTGGCCTAGGAAAAACTAGTTTGTCCTATGGGCCGTAGGATAGACTAGTTTGGCCTAGGAAAAAGTAGTTTATCCGATGGGCGTTAGGATAAACCGGTTTGGCCTGGGAAAAACTAGTTTATCCGATGGGCGTTAGGATAGACAGGTTTGGCCTAGGCCAATCTAGTTTGGCCTAAAATCGGTTTGGCCTGTAACATAGGATATTTCGAAAAAAAAGGCAAAAGATAAATACACACAACCGCAGTGTTTGAAATGATTTACTTTAAAACTTATCAGCACCATAAACTTTTAGGTCCGTAATCAATTAGCACCATAATCATTTAACTCGATGTTTTAGACCGATTGTTAAAAACTGAAAAATTCAAACCATTTTGTGTTCGATTTGCACTTAAGGGAGACCCGTACCCCATTTTCGGCCAAAAATCATCAAAAGTTCAAAAAATTTTTTATCTCACAAAACGATAAAATACCTATTTGCGAATATCCATGCAAAATTTCAGAACTCGGGGACACTTGGAACAGATAGAAAATGAGCTTATTTAATTGTATTCAATATAGAGTTTAAAGGACTAGCGGCCATTTAAAACGTGTTTTCCTGAAAATGACTTTTTAGCTCACAGGCTATCATAGCCTGAGAGCTTATGTGCCCGTCCGTTCTGTATGTACGTTCGTGCGTAACGCGATAACTCATGATAAAAATATCGGATCCACTTGAAATTTTGTATATAGGTATATCCTGATCAGGCGCTTCCCTGATTAGTTTTTGGAGTTCATTCTATATGTATAAGAGGGAAAACGGGGGGCTCATGCCCCTCCCCTTAATTGATATAAACGGGCTTTTCACGCAGAATTAACAGTTTTCGTTCAACATTTAGATATAAGATCATTCTGATTAGGCGATTCCGTGACTGTTATTAGGTGTTCATTGAATAAGCATAAACAGGGGGAACGGGGGGCTCATGCCCCTCCCCTTAATTGATATAAACGGGATTTTCATACAGAATTAACAGTTTTTCTTCAAAATTTAGATATGGGATCATTCTGATGAAGCGATACCATGGCTGTTATTAGGTGTTCATTGAATAAGTATAAACAGGGGGAACGGGGGGCTGATGCCCCTCCCCTTAATTGATATAAACGGGATTTTCATGCAGAATTAACAGTTTTCATTCAAATTTAGATATAGGATCATTCTGATAAGCGATTCCGTGACTGTTACAGTAAAACCTCCATAACGGACACTCCCGAATAGCGGACACCTCTACTTAACGGACAGTTTTCAAATCCCCACTCCCAAAACTTTATTTTTTGTATGTTTAACCTCTGAATAACGGACATTCCGAATAGCGGACAGTAATTTTGGCAAAAAAGAATAAAAAAAAAATTTTTAATGAGGGAAAAAAAAAATCCTATAAATTTATCAAAAGCAATGTATCACGAATTTTGTGATCATAGATAAATGTGGGGATGAGCTGGAGAAAATCCTCTCTCCCCCTACATGTATCACTACATATCCCCCTCTTCCCCCACCACCACCACCACCTTCGGTTGATTGGAGATTGTATGCTTTTACAAAACAAAAAAATACAATAAACAATTTTTTTTTTGAAAAAGATTATTTATAAGGATTAAAACTACTGACAGAGTTAAAACTTCACATTGAAAAACAAATTACATGTAATCGGGACAACGAGGATTCTATTGTCCCCCCTTAACTTGTATAAATGGATTTTCAAGCAGAATTGTCAGATTTTGTTCAAATCTCTGAATAGTTTTGGAAATTTAATGGTTAATTACAAAAGAGGGGAATAACTCCTCTTAAATTATATAAATGCTAAATGGGTTTTTATTAAGAATTATCCGATTTGCTTTGAATTTTGGATATAGATTTTTTTATATGATAAAGCATGTCCTTGATAGTTTGGGAGGTTCAATTATTAAGTATAAAAAAGGAAGGAAGGAGAGAGCTGTTTCCACTTCTTAATTTTTTTTTTTTTTTTCGAACGGCATCAACGAAAATACAAGGCTGTAATGTACAATTAGTATGCGTAGCCTGTGAGCTCAATGCCATCAGTTTAACTGGGCAATATTCTTTTTATTTCATATTTTGCCTAAGTTCAAAGTACTAAGGCTCAGTGGTAAAATGACTTAGAAACAAAGTGTTTAGGTTTTTAGAATCTTTAAAAAATTTGCAACAAAATTAAGGAGATATATTTTTTTTTTAACTATTTCTGAAATTTTTACATAAGTTGGTAAACATGAAAATTATAACGAATTTAAGGAAATTTACCATGCGTATTTTTATTTTTATTTTTTTTAGCCGATTAAAATAGAAAATTAAAAATATCTCTCCTTAGTTCTTTTCTACATACTATAACACTATTTAAGAAATTTTAGTAATACCAAAATATTGAAAATTGAATGAGGAGTAGTAATTTTAAATAGTGTATTTTTCGACAAAGAAATATCATAAAAATCCCCATAAAAAATATACTTTTTAATAAAAAGTGAATTTTTCTTCCTAATTATTCCTTACAAAAAGATTCTTAAGTAGTACACCAAAATTAATTACTTTAAAATCAATAATACAAATTTTGGGTTTTTTCTTACGGGTCTCCCTTAACCAATTACATTATTCTCTTATCTTCTCTTATCGTTGGAAAGGTTTACTTGTTTAGTTTTTAAGTAATTTGTGTCAGAACCTTTTTTTTTTTTTTTAAGGAAGAAAATAATTAATTTTATTAACTACGTCTAACTAATTTTGAAATGAAAATTCTTCTAATTTTGAAGTAATCATATCTTTTTGATTAACATTATATACCTAATGTGAATACTGTTTTTAAACATTATCAACTTAATTAAAGTACAGTGTCTCACATAAGTGATGGGACACTTGTGCTTTACAAAAGGAAACTAATCAAATAAATTAAAAAAACATGTACACATTTTTTTGTGGGTGTGTTTCATACTTAAATTTAGTAAAGATTATTACATAACATACATTTTGTCAAAATATTAAAATATTAATTTAATAAAAATACAAATGTTTAGAACGGAGCAAAAAATGGCTCACATAAGTGATGGGACACCATTATATATGCAACAAAAATCGTCTGAAATAAGCAATAAAAATATTTTTGGGGGTTTTATTTTTACTTAAAAGCAATTGGCAATAATTTATAAAATCGTCTGCAGTATTTCTCTCCAGTTTGTTTTGGAATTTTTGTGTTTTTTAGCTCTGTGTAGTCATGAATGCTAAACGAAAAGAAACTTCGCCTGAAATTCGAAAATTAGTTATTAATTTGCATATTGAACGTGGAAAATCTATTAGAAAAACTGCTGAAACAGTTAACTTGAGTCGTTCAACAGTTTTCAATATCATTAAACGATAAAAAAAGAATCATATGATTCAGGATAAAAGAAGACCTGGCCGACCATCAAAGCTCTCTAATGGAATAAAGCGAATTATCGTTCGAAATATTAAAAAAAATCCAAGAAATAGTACTTCAAAAGTTGCTGCTGATTTACAAGCATTATATGGAATAATTGTTAATCCTGAGACTATTAGAAGGGTAATTCGATCTGCTGGATATCACGGTAGAGTAGCCAGGAAAAAATTCTTCGTAAGTGAAAAGAATAGAAAACTCAGACTAGCTTTCGCAAAATCCAACATAAATAAGAATTCTGATTACTGGAATAAAGTTATATTTGCTGATGAAAATAAATTTAATATATTTGGTTCTGACGGTAGAATCTTGGTGTGCAGAAAACCCAGGGAAGAATTTCGCAAACAGAACTTGGTACCAACAGTAAAACATGGTGGAGGAGGAGTTATGGTATGGGGGTGTATGTCGTCCGCTGGAGTTGGTAATCTTGTTTTTATTGACAGTATAATGGATCTGTACAAGTATATTGATATTTCAAAGCAAAATTTGAAATCTTCAGCATGAAAATTGAACCTTCATAACGATTTTAAATTCTACCAGGACAATGACCCCAAGCATACTGCTCTGAACGTTAGACTCTGGCTGCTATATAACTGTCCTGAAATAATAAAAACACCACCACACTCTCCAGACTTAAATCCCATAGAGAATATTTGGCAAGAATTGGAATCGAGAATTCGCAAACACACCATTTCTTCAAAACAACAACTAAAATCAGTGCTTCAAGAAGAATGGGGTAAAATCACTCCAGAAATCTCAAAAAAATTAGTCGAATCCATCCCAAAAAGATTAAATCATGTTTTAAAAGTAAAAGAAAATCCAACAAAATATTAAAACCTTTTAAAAAGTAAAATTTTTGGATAAATATTTGATGGAAAAGTAAGTGTCCCATCACTTATGTGAGCCATTTTTTGCTCCGTTCTGAACAATTGTATTTTTACTAAATTAATATTTTAATATTTTGACAAAATGTATGTTATGTAATAATTGTTACTAACTTTAAATATGAAACACACCCAAAAAATTTTTGCACATGTTTGTTTATTTATTTTATTGCAGTTTCTTTTTATAAAGCACAAGTGTCGCATCACTTTTGTGAGACACTGTAACTCTAAACATATGGAATAGCAGCAGGTATAAGTCTCTATTCGGAAATACCTTCCTATTCATAAAACATACATTCAGCAAATATGAGGCTAATCATTAAGATTATCACTTATTTCAAAATAATCGTAATTTTGTGTAACTTTTCATACAATGTAAATTCAATTAATTTCATACTTCTATTCAAAATGAGTTAACTAAGTTTCTAAAATGACAAGATAAATTGATTTATAGCAGTAATAATTAGATAAAATTATGTTGATTCAGTGATTCTAGCTGATGAAAGATTACGGCGACATTTTGTAAAAACGCAAAATCTTTTCAGCAGTAGAAATATATATTAAATTAGTTGCATACTACAGGAAATTGTTCAGGTATGTTATGAGAAAAATTTAATAAAAGAGAACCTTTGTATTTTAATTTCTGTGCAAATAGGAATATTCTGAGTACATATTTATTTAACATTCAGATCACAGTATAATTTTTAGGTCTGACAGATGAAAAATGCAATAAGTAATCTTTATTTTGAAAATTAATATCTTCCAATTAATTAAAAAATAAACATGCTGTAACATTGTTAATATTGTTTTTATTAAGTTTCTAATGTAGATGGTAAGCCAAAAATCCTTGGCATTTGCAATAATTAATCAAAAGAGTCAAATTATTTGAGTACGAGAATGGGGTTTGAGCGAAAAGTTTTTTCATGATGAAAATTAAGTAAAATAACAGGTCGAAATGCAAAACTACATCTTTCATGTACCATAACTGTAACATGAATGTGAATCAGTGTTTCTTAACCTGGTAATTATTAATAATGACCGGTTAATTTGTTAAATCCTCATAAATTTATCGTATTAACCTGTTTATTTGGATATCACTTGGTTATTATTAATAATAACAGATTAATCAAATTGACCATAACATATAAACCAACAGCAGTGTTTGAAATACAATATTTTAAAACCATCTAGCCTCTTTTAATCTAAATTAAATCTTCTATTTTTATTTATTTATTTATTTATCTATTTTTTGTCCAGAATCATTTAGCACCATAATCTGTTGGTTCTTTTTTTAGATTGATAATTAAAAACTCAAAATTGTGAGCAATTTTATATTCCATATGCTCTTAACTAATTATATTATTTTCTTACCATTAAAAAAGTTAACTTGTTAGTTTTAAAATAATTTGTCTCAAAAAAAAATTTTAAAGAAGAAAAGAATTTGTTTTATTATCTACATCAAACTAATTTTTTAATTAAAATTCTTTTGATCTTGAATAAATTTACCATTGAAATCACATTATATGCCTAATGTGAATATGTTAAACTTAAACTTTAAATCTAAACATATGAAATAGCAGCAGGTATAAGCCTCTATTTGAAAATATCTTACTAAAATTTCCTAAAACATACATTCTTCCTAAAACATAGATTCTTCATTAAACATACATTCAGCAAATATAAGGCTTCATTCCTTAAGTTTATCACTTATTTCAGAATAATCGTAATTTTGTGTAACTTTTCATACACTGTAAATTCAATTAATTTCATACGTCTTTTTAAAATGAGTTACTAAGTTTCTAAAATGACAAGGTAAATTGATTTATAGCACTAATAATTAGATAAAAATTATGTTGATTCGGTGTTCCTAGCTGATGAAAGATTCCGGAGACATTCTGTAAAAAACACAAAACCTTGTTCAGCAGTAGAAATATATATTAAATTAGTTGCAACAACAGGAAATTGTTCGGGTATGCTAAGTGAAGAATTTAATAAAAGTGAACCTTTGTATTTTAATGAATGTGCAAATAGGATTATTATGAGTACATATTTGCTTAGCATTCAGATTACAGTATAATTTTTACGTTTGACAGATGAAAAATTTCAGATATTAATGCAATAAATAATCTTTATTTTGAAAATAAATATATATTTAAATTAATCGAGGAGTCTGTATGCAGTGATACTTTTAAGATTCTCATGTACAGGGTATACGAAAAATCCTTGGCACTTGCAAAAATGAAACAAAAAAGTATTTTTTTTTTTTTTTTTTAAGTTGAATACGAGAGGATGAAGCTTGAGCGAAAAGTTTTCTCATGACGAAAATCAATAAAAATAACAGGGCGAAACGCAAATACTATAAATGTAATATGAATTTAAAGAAATATTTTTCAACCTGTGTCCCGCGATTGTCAAATGCGTTATTTTGAAATGTGCCGCGAAGGTTTTTGACAAATAATTTAAACTGCAAATTTTACAATAACGTAAACACTGATCTGAGAAATGGCATGTTTAACCATCCAACTTTCTTTGAGAAAATTTTGGATGAGTTTTAACATTCCATAAAAAATCTTTACCCTGATATCAGCTAGGAAGCTATTAAAATTTTTATGCTTTTCACTTTCTTTCTTTGATTCTGTGAATTTGGAATTTCAGCATTTACAGAAATCAAGTCCAAGAAAAGTGAACAACTTTTAAATTTTGACGATAAAAAGCGAAGTTGTTTAATGGTTTTGGAACCTTGTTTTGATTTTTTTTGTTCAAGAAAACAAATCCGGCTATTTCATTGAGTAAATTTTGCATATATATCTACATATAATACCGTTAATTTTTATGCAGAATACATCATTTAAACATGGAAATAATAAATTAAAAGGAATATAATCGAAATTTGTTGAACCAAAACAGATTAATCAGACCCCAAATATTTATGGAACTACAAATGAAGTGTGGTTTCATCTTCGTTTCAGCCAAATAAAAGGAAAAAGCAAAATAATATGAATTTGGGGTTATCAATGCAAGTCAATTTAGATATTTTATGCTCTAATACTTTTTCATTTTGCATGAAATATTTATTTTGAACTATTTTCTTAATATAGGTATCTTATATATTTTTAAGAATGCAACATAGGTTGGTAAATGTTTTAACAATCCTATATGTACAGGAAGCAGGACGTTTCGGTCCCGCCATTTCGGTCCTGCCATTTCGGTCCCGCCGTTTCGGTCCCAAGACATTTCGGTCCTGAGACACTTCGGTCCCTAGCCATTTCGGTCCCAAGACATTTCGGTCCCAAGACATTTCGGTCCCTTCTCCTGCAAACTGAAACTTTGTGAAATAAGACATAATTTTATAGGGAACATAGCAGAGTTTTTAAACTGAAGGCCATAAAATTTTAGTATAATCCGATTATAAGTGCCCGAAAAACGCACACACGTATAATTCTTATTCAAAATATTATAATTCACACAAATTTTGTATGGTAATCCTAATCATAATTGGTAATCCTAATGGTAATTAGTAATCCTAATTCTCAAAACAGTTAGTAATTTTAATATAAAAATCAAATTAATATTTCGTTAAATATATTTATTATTGTTTACATGATTAATTTACATAATGAATTTTATTTTAAAATAAACTCAATACATAATTCATTTTATATTCAATACATCATTATATCTCCTAGTAGTTCTAAACTGAAATTTATTTTTTACTTGTTTATTTGTTGCATATTTAAAACTACAGAAATTTAAAACAACTAGCATAGTTAAAAATAAAACTAAAATAAGAATGATTTTTTTTTCTGGGAACGTAAGAGCGAAAAGGTAATACAAATAAATAAATAAATAAATAAATAAAAGCTTAGTTTTGTCACTTAAAAATTAAAAATAAAATTATTTAAAATATTATTATATTACATTTTAATATATTTTATTAAATTATATGTTTTATTTTATATATAATATTTATATTATTATATTTTAAAATATTATTTTATAAATTTTATGTAAATAAAAATATAAAATAATCATCTTATTAGATTGAAATAGACCCAGTTTCAATAAAATTAATTCACAAAAATTGTCTTCATGGCGTGAGGTGACTGTTAAAAATGGAATCAATAAATACTATTATTATTTATTTTATTTTATTTTATTTTATTTTGCAAGTTTCTAAAAACAAATTTTTCTCATAGCATGCCCAGTTACGAAATCACTATTGCTTTCGCAATCTTAATAATGGAAAGTAACTTATGAAAACAAATTTATAAGATGCAACTTTGTATTATAAAAAAATTAAGAAAAATAAAAAATTTGATCTTCAATAAATATATCTCATTTCTGAATTATCAAAGGAGAGGGTGTAGAGGGGTGATTTGAGAAAATATGTATATATTATAACTTATAAATGTCTAATTGAATTATTAAAGAGATTTATTATCAAACTAATTGGTAGGGAAAATAATAAACACAGTTTTTATATTATTTAATTAATGCTAATTTAAAGGTTCTAAAAAAAATGTACGTAAACAACCAAAAAAGTATTTATGGCAGTTTATATAAAATACTTTTTAGTTTATATAGTTTATTGAAGCTTATATAAAATAATGATATTAATAATTATTAATAAAATTTAAAATATTTATTCTGATTAATAATACTACTACTAAAAGCAAAATACAATATCCACTAAATTTATATCACATTGTTTAAGCAAACAAAGTTTTTAGCTCGCTGTGAATTCTTTGTCATGAGTTTAAATTTATCGGACTCTTATATTCAACTTTTTATAAAACTTGGGGGGGGGGGGGTGGAAGGAGAAAATTAAAAAAAATAAAAAAAAAAAGCCCGAATAATGTTGAACCATTTGGCAGGCCCACAACAATTAGAATCCGCTTATAAGATAGCGAGCAAAGAAATAACAAGGGACTGAAACAACTAAGAACCGAAATGGCAAGGGACCAAAGTTGCTGGGGACCGATTTGTATCGGGACCGAATTGTCTCGGGACCGAAATGTCTTGGGACCGAAATGGCCAGGGACCGAAATGTCTCGGGACCGAAACGGCGGGACCGAAATGGCGGGACCGAAATGTCGTATATCCATATGTACTTATGTATATGTATTTATATGAATACTTCGGGTGATTATAATTAAAGTTACGATTTTAAAAATCGATGATTTTAAAACTACTGGTCAGAATGACTTGATATTTTAGCAGAACAATCGTGAGGCAATGAAATTTTGTTTGACGAAGAAAAAAAATAGTTCCAAAATATACCGATAGATGGCGCTGTCAGCATTCTTATTGTCTGGAGATATGCAAATTAACAATACGTGACATGCGCACCGCAGACACAACTGCCTTAAAATGCAAACCAACCCATGTGATTCCTGGCTTTGTGGGTAACTGAAGAATGAATTTACAGCGGACGGATTCAGAATCTGGTCGATTTGAAGGCTTCAAACACCACACTCTTTGCGTCACTATGGATACCCTCTATCTGTTCTGTAGCATGCCATTATATATGCTTCCTATTAGTTGCGGAACACGTCGGAAGACATATGGAACAACTTATGCCTTAATCATCAGTGAAGTGTTTGTTCCATCAGGGGCATGCGAAAAGAAAACTGCGCCCGGGGCAAAGTCTCAATTTGGCGCCCCTCCCCCCTGGAACTTTTTTTTTTGTAATAAACTAAAAATGATGTTCGTCGTATAAATTTGCCATCCCCTAAATTTCCGCGGCCAGGGTGACCGCCCCCTTCCCCCCCCCATTTTGCGCGGTGCTGTGTTCCTGGTAGCTTTTTTTTTTTTTTTTTTTTTTTTCAAATTAGCGCTGTTGTAGCTGTAAACACGCATTCTTGTCTTTTCGTTAATGAACTTTTAGTAAATTTGTGAACTCTATTTCTTCCTTTCGGCTAACAACATTCCTGCGTTAACGAAAACATTTACGGTCTTTTCCCTAACATTACCCTGACAGCGCCATCTATCAGCGCATTTTGGAACTATTTTTTCCTCATAAAATTTCATTGCCTCACGATTATTCTGCTAAAATATCAAGTAATTCTGATTAGTAGTTTTAAAATTATCAATTTTTGGAAACGTAACTTTAATTATAATCATCCTGTATATATATCTATACATTTCTATTTCAATTTTTCAATATTTCTACTTCTATTTTATTTGCGTTTACGATTAATCGGGTAATTTAGAAATAATTTTTAGAATTTTCCTGATTTCTAATCAGAAATTAATCTTAATTATTGTGTCTACTTGGTGTTACCCTTGAGAATGAACCACGTACCACAATTTCCAATAATTCGTTATTGTCCCAATATTGCTAACTCCTCTTATCTTGTTTAAATCTGTTATTTATTAGGTTATTCTATATTCATTGTAGATGTTGAATAGTAGTATTTATATAATGATAATATAGTTATACGTATCTATATAATCTAACAAACAACTTTCACATTTTTTTTTATATTCAGGTGCCATAAAAAAATTCCAGATATTGTGAGTGTGACGTCAACCCAAAGAAATGAGAAACACCTATTTAAAAGATCGTTGCTTACTTAAACGATCCCATAAAAATAACCTATATATTAAAAGATGTAATATTCTAAAATACACATTTATTTAAACTTCCGAGTACATTCGGATGCCATCCGCAACTGAAAAAATTTCCATTTGGATGTGGTTTAACCAACAATGAATGCATGTGTTGAAATATGGTAGTTCATTGATAAGTTGAAAAGAAAAGTCTACAAAAATGCGTGTGTGTGTGTGGTAGGGGGGGGGGATGTGAGTGCCCAATGCTACTTATCAGCAAAACACCTCAAAGGATAGTGAATAATAAAGGAGAATAAAAAGATTTAACTACATTTTCAAAAATGACTGACACAATTCAAATTTAGTTTTAACATTAGCTAATACTAAGTGATCATGTAGAAACATTAGAATAACGGAGTACATGTATATAAGACAAAGCTGCTCTTTTTTCATTGATGTTTAAAATACTTTGAATCTTTGAAAAACTTTTTTTTTCATTTTTGTGAAATTTTAATACAGTTTCGTGAATTAAATCTATATATATATACATATATATACATATATATAAATATACGTATCTTAAAGCTATTTACTTATAGTATTTAGATATATTAGTATGCAAAATGCTATACGAATATATCAATATTCATATGCAAGAAACTAATGCATAAGAATATATCAAAATTCCTTACCAATGTGTGTGAGTGAGTACACACTGATAAAAGACACGTATTTTATTTTATTTTATTTTATTTTATTTATTTTTTTTTTTTTTTGCCTAAGATCACTTTTTCATTTATCGACACGACACAAATAAAACGTACACGATTGTTGTTATCGGACATCGGCGCACGCAAAATGCATTCATATACACTCCACGTTTTTTCAACTATCGATTAGTTGTCGATTTTGTCATCATAGTGAATTCATCATTTTGCGTTCAATTTATCTCTAAAAATGACAATTGTGTATGATTTAACGGTAAATAAAACAGGACTGTAAGTACTTCTGGAACCCTGCCACAGACACTGAACAATATGGCTTTCGTTCTTCATCGAACATTCTTAGTTATGTTCTTGATGTGCCACCATAAGAATAAATCCATAAATGTCAAATCTTCTTCTAAGTGAATGCATCCAAAGTTGACAATTGTTGGTATTAAATAAATAGTAGAAAATGGAAGCATAACATCATCTGTGAATAAGACATTCTCAAGAAAGTCAAGAACTGTTGATGTCTTCTGAAGATACAAGCGAGCAAAAGTGGAAAATAATGATGCAACTTCAATGTGCAATCAAGTGAATGATGATGTGCATTCGTATTTTCATTATAACTTGGCTATAGTGATTTTCGCGCACAATAAAAGATTTAAATTTCTTTTCTTTTCTTTCTCGCATTTAAAATAATTGAAACAGTTTAAAGATAGAAAACCAACGATTATAAATGCACAAATAAAGTATGAGAAGATAGCAAATAGCTATTTAGAATCTACTATCGAGATTCTTCATCAGTGCAAAACTCAGCGAGCTAAAAAATAGCAAAACTGAGCCAAGAAACAGAGAGACACAGGCTTATATACCCGCTATGGGAACAATCCCACCTAAAGAAAAGCAACCAATGAGAAGAAACCAGCCAAAACAACTGGGTGGACAAGTAGCGACATCTATCGGAGAACAAGCAAAACAAAAACTAAAAAGCGAGTGAAAAAAAGTATTAAATTAAAGATTTCCAAATACTTGGAAAATAAGGAGTACTAGATAAGTCATTGACTAAGGAGTGATAATTTTTTATGATGTGTTAAGCTTCCCGAAAATCAAGATCAAGAATGGAAAGTCTTTTATGGATGATGGTGGCTGAAGAAAAGTTAAACTTATGTTTTGAAGACCAACAATGTTGAGCAATAGAGAACGTTTAAGCTCTTGATTTTTGACATATCTTTTATGCTCCATTAAATGAAATCTGAGAGCACGTTTAGTCTGACCAGTATAGGAAAGACCACATTGGCAAGAAATTTGGTAAATACCCCAGTTTTTCAGACTGATTTTTAGTTCGCATCTCAAACAATAGGTGGCGCCGACGGCGATTGAAGGCCAGGTGATCAGTGCTGAGTGAAGTGTCGACCTGGCCTTCAATCGCCGTCAGCGCCACCTATTGTTTGAGATGCGAACTAAAATAAAAAAATACGGTAAAAAAACTCCTGACATTATACATAACCCTCCTGCAAAATTTTTTTAAATAGCTGTCACCGTTTGCAAGTTATTGAATTTTAAAATCCATCAATCATTTTTGGGACACCCGGTAATTATATAATAAGATTTTTTTTATAGGAAAGACACTTTAGATTTATTTTTCATTATAAATGATTTACTTTTGTTTCTATGTTAGTTCACTTTGCTCAAAGAAAGAATTTCAAAAACATAATACAAACTTCCTCTGAAAGAAATCGTGCTGATTTAATAACAATGTAACAAGATCGTGTTAATTACCTGCATTACGACGCATTACAAATAAGTTTGTTTAAACTAATTAAAGAAAATGCATCGATATATTTATTTAAGAAGTTACATTAAGTTAATTAAAGCCATTAGGTAAAGGAATGTTAAAAATAAAGTAAATAAAAGTATCATTTTAATTGAATTTTGAAATTGTTAATAATAATTAATTTATAATAAAGGTCTTTAAAATAAGGTATTTCGGAAAGCGAAACTGAAAGGTTTTATTATTAATAATAAATTAGTTATTTGATGAAGAAATTATCTATTTTTAAATAAATTTTCTATAATTGGAGCTATAAGCAGATATATGAAAGAAACCTGTTAATTAAAAATATTGATACCTATTATAAAACATGTCTCATTTTTACATGTAAACTTATAGATAACGCATTGTTAAAGGGGATACGCATAAAAAAGACTGCTGTAAGAAATGTTTTGGAACACAAAGTTCTCGAACTTCTGTTTTCTTCTTTTTTTCCTCATTTTTAGTCAAATATATTTTGTAATAGGAAATTTATTTTTAAAAGTCCATTTTTAGGTACGTTCGTAATTATGTAAATACGTAGCACCTATAGTTGTCGTTCAGTCTGTACGTCACCTCAAACTGGTAGACGGTAGGTGCTGGGTTCGAACCCAATCGCGACCGTCGGCCTAACCGTTCGGAGTTTTCCGAGGTTTTTTTCGAACCTTGCGTAAATACGGGTTAGGTTCCCTTAGAAAGACCCCCACGGAGGGCAAATTCACCCCTTAGGGCCTACATCCCATAGTGTAGATAACTGCCCGACATACAACAACAACAACAGTCTGTCTGTCTGTCTGTCCGCATATAACAACGCAAAAACTACCCAACCGAATCTTTTGAAATTTAAAATATATAATTATTACATAATTTTGTCGAGTCATTTCAAATTTTATAAGAATCGGATGGATAGATCAATTACAGGGACGATTAAAAGTATTCCGTTACATTACGGTCAATGGGGAAAAATGTTGCAAATGCATTTTAATCGTTTGAAATTTAAATTACATACTTCTTGCATAATTTTGTCAAGTCATTTCAATTTTTTTGAAAATGGTATGCATAGATCAAATACAGGGACAATCAAAAGTACTCCGTTACATTGCAGTCAATGAAAAAAAAAAGTTTCAAATGAATTTTAATAATATTGCCCTCATTCGAACATAATGATATTGATATGCATCATAAAGTACATATTATAATATAGATTTTGCATAATCGGTTGTGTAAAGAACTTTTGTTATATTGATTTACAAGGCCACACAAAAGTATTCCATTACATAATGAGTATAGAGAGAACATTGTTTGTTTCGCATTTTAATTGTAATTAACTATTTACAATTTTATGAGATTGATATATGAGAGTGATATTTTTAAAACTCCATTATCGTACGAACGCACCTCACTTGCTACGCTTCAAGTGCAATTTCCAATTTGTTTCCTTTGTGGTAGTTACATGATAACATGGTTTAGGTAATATTTTCATAGTATAAGGCCTATCAGAAACATTTTAAAAACCTGTTCCCCAGTAAACACATTAAAAAGTAAACGTAATTTAACAAATTACAACAACCATTTGGAAAATGATTTTTTCAAAATTTAAAATTTAAGACTTATAAATGAATTCTATATTAAATTTTAAAAAAAGCCTTTTTTTTTTTGTAAATTGCAAATGCTTAATTTATAGTTAAAGTTAAATAAAGGTGAAACAGCTAGAAGAGATTAACATTTATCCAGTCATTTTCTTTCTAAAGGATTTATTAATTAATTAAAAAAAAAGTGATAGTGTTTTTTTCTTTTCTGAATTTATTCAATTTCTTATATAGTTATACTAATTCCCTCTTTATATTTTAAAGGGCAAACATATCTTTGAGTAACGAGTCCTTCTACGAATGGCGACACTTTCAGATTTTAAATGAAATTTCAATTTTACAATTTTCGGTACTGCAAACTTTTAAATTTCTAAATATCACACATTTTCAATTTTTACACTGCCGTGTAAGATAGAAAAATATACTTTAAATCCAACTTGTTTGAAAGCAGTATCTCAGTTTGTTTTTGAGTTATTAATATTATTATTATTATTATTATTATTATTATTATTATTATCATTATTATTATTATTATTATTTGTAGTTTTCAATACTTTTTTTTGTCATTGTAGTAACAGAAGTACTCCGTTTCCGTTGAAAGTAATGGCAAAGTAGTAGATTGCTGTATCTTTTTATTGACCGCCGCTACCCCTCCCCCTCCAATAAATAAATAAATAAATAAATAAATAAATAAATAAATAAAATACAGTCACCATTAAGCTCATTCTCGACCGACATCAACAACCATTTTCCAAATGATTAAAATAGATCTCGAAGAAATTCTACAGCAATATTTATCAAATCCCCGAAGAAATTATTTATGAATTACCAGATTACGCTATTTATATTTAAAGATAGAAACCATCGATTATAAATACACAAATAAAGTATGAGAACGATGTAGTCTACATATATAACGGTGTATGATGTATGCTTCCTTCTCATACTTTATTTGTGCATTTATAATCGTTGGTTTTCTATCTTTAAACATTTGTGCACAAAGGCTTTATTTGCTATTTTAATACACTATTTATAGCCTTTCAACAAGAAAGAAATGTGAATACTATTTTGAAAGAGAAGTGCTAGATCAGGGTCGGCGAACCTATGGCAGGCGTGCCAAGTGGATACTATTTTGAAAGAGAAGTGCTAGATCAGGGTCGGCGAACCCATGGCACGCGTGCCAAGTGGATACTATTTTGAAAGAGAAGTGCTAGATCAGGGTCGACGAACCTATGGTACGCGTGCCAAAATTGGCACGCGATAGGATATTTTCGGCGCGGCATTGTTTGAGATCTTAGAACAAAATCAGGGTGCGCGAGTGGTCAGGGAAAAACACAGTCGAAAAAGATGTTAAATACCAGTATTTTGCTGAAGAGAAATCTAACTTCTTGAATCCCTTTATATTATTTGAAGTATTTTCTACAAGAAAACACTAACGGTTTCCTCTTTTTTCGACTGTATTTTTTCCTGACCATTCGCCACCCTGAAAATATAATGAAGTTAAACAAAACACAAATTTATACAAGCTGGACCTTTTATTTATTTGTTTTTTTAATTGGAAAATAAATAATGGAATTTCTAAACTATTTCAATGTGGGCTTAAATAAGACATTAAATTTAGAGAAAATTTTGAGAATATGAAAAAGGAAAATGTCAAACATTATAAGTAAAACTAGTATATAACCCCGTCAAAAATGACGAAATTTTCGCTTGCATTTCATTTTCATAATAATACAAACAGAATGAAGATCTTAGTATTGAAGAGTTTGTATTGTAGAAAAGCACATTTTAAAGATAGCAATAAATTTTTACAAATACAAATGATAAAGAATTTTTTTTTAACTTGATATTTAGTTTTTGAACAAATTTTAATTTCAAAACAAAGAGCAGTATTTATTACAATGATAATAATAATAATTAGCAAAATTAGCTTTTTTGTGATCATTTGCAGAAATTTGCTTAATTTGGTGCGGTTCGTACTGGCTTTTTTATTGTATTTCATCCGTTATGTCCCCCCTCCCCCCTTAAAAAAATATCAATATAGTTTAATGTATCTTTGCATCGATCTCAGGGGTAATAAAATTCGTCGCCGAAAAAGCGGAGTTTCGCGTTTCCGCGGAAAAGTAAAATGTCTCTTTAAAAACAGGTTTGCGAGTCCTTTGTTAGTTCATAGATAGCAACACTGAAAAGTGTTAGATGAGAGCAAGACGTCGTCTTGAGTCCATAAAATAAAATCGTACTATCGATAAAAAACTTATCAGTTCAAACTTCCGCTGACAACTTTATGTATTATAATTGGGTATCATATACATGTTTTATATGAAAATATGCTGAACAAACATTATTTCAAGTGGAAGAAATTTTAAAAGCATCATTTTAGCACCAATTTTCAGCTAAGCCTAACGTGGCGTTGAGCTACACTGGATTCGCAGATCAGAATGGTACGACCCGGAACCGTTCTTACACTTTCTTCAAGTCGCAAATTATTATAAGTAGATTGGCAATGATGAAAATATAGCGACTAAGTATAGTTATGACAATTTTCACAATTATTCCATTTATTTATTCTTCCAGGTTATTTTCGAATAAGATGATAACGAAAATTAAATATTAGAAAACGACTTGAATTCAGCTTGAATTCCGTTAAAAGCAACTAAGTTAAATTCCATATTAATATTTGGCAAAACCGAAATCGCATTCATCATTTTATTACTTAAAAAATGTTATTACAATTATTGTAAGTATGTCCATATTTTAAAATTCCCCTCCCTCCACCCCCACCCCCCTCTAAAAAAAAAAGAAAAAAGAAAAAACAATCAAAAATTTTGATTAGATAATTTAGATCAATTATTTATTTATTTATTTATTTACTTATTTACTTATTTTTTTGGTTCTTGTCACGCGATAGTCTCGTAAAATCTTTTTTGAGAAAAATTGGGCACGCGGATGTAAAAAGGTTCGCCAATCCTGTCCTAGATGTTCTAACACTACATAATTTTTTGCAATACTCTTTCGTTTGGTTGCTTAATTTAAAAATATATTTAAACAGACAATAATAATCTCTATGTTTATTTATTAAATTGCAATTTAACGCTACACTATAGGGGAAAAAGGCATGGAAATGTGACCTTTTCTTTTCGGAGGAAGATTTACTTTACCGCCTTTTATCCTTAATTCTTACTGATTTTGGCTGTGATGACATTTTGAATAAGGGGCATTCATAAATGATGTCACGCATTTTTTCCATATTTTTGCCTCCCGCCAACTCCTTTGTCACAAAGTGCCACACTTCACTTACTTTACCCCCTCCCCCCCTCGTTAGACGTTAACATATACTTGCAGTTCAGAAACAAAGCACTACGCTTTAGATCATATTTCAAATTTTATTTTTTAACTTTAACTGTGTATTTTAATGGCATTTGTGAGAGGAACACTAAAAATGATTCGTGTACTTACTTTGTATGAAATAAGGTTTACAACAAAAGATTTACCAAAAAAAAAAAAAAAAAAAATGGAATAATAATAAAATATTAACATGAAAGAGCTATTTAAAACAGTAGTATTTTGGAATTTGAAATAGAATTTAACATTTTTGGCTTTAAATCTTATCTTTATGAACACAAAATATTTTAATTTAAAAATAACTTCATACTTCATAATTTAATCTGCAGAATTTTATTGCTTTTATTTTAACCAAAATATGTGATGTCACATTTCTTCTTACCCCCTCCCACCCCCCTTGTCCCAAACTATCACAATTTCGTTCACAAACTGCCCTTAACTCTGCTTTAAAGTGTGCTTAAAATAATTACTTTAAATTTATTTTATAAATTCTTAAAAATTTATGTTAAATTCTTTAATTTTATACATCAGAATATTCAGCTTAGAGTTGATAAACTATGTTAATAATGTTATACGTTGATAAACTATGTTAATAATACGAAAGTACCTTTCGAACAATTTGCCCTGTTTAGTGTTTAGCGCACTCTTTTCATCTTCAATCTTCCGAAATCTTTACCTAAACAGTGCTGTAGAGTTTTTCCACAGTAATTAGTTTCTATATTCAACTTTTTATTGTAAGTTCATATATAGTAGGGTAAACTGGAGCATGTTAGCCATAGATTCATGATGGTCCATCAGCGATATTTTTCAAGCTATCTGATAATAGTCACATGTGTCAAGACTTCGTTTA
The DNA here is from genome assembly GCA_964019185.1 of Maratus speculifer. NCBI lineage: Eukaryota > Metazoa > Arthropoda > Arachnida > Araneae > Salticidae > Maratus > Maratus speculifer. The sequence continues at coordinate 326,544,353 of OZ025292.1, forward strand.
CCCATAGCAGCGTCAACAGCTAAAAACAATGAAATAAAAGTCATTTCAAAATTTCACTGAAGTTTTTTTTTTTCTTTTTTCTTTTTTCATTGACAAATAATTGTTTCTGATTTCTTTCGAAAAAAGTAAATTTTAACTTTGATTAGTACAAATTTAAAAGATGCTTATTCTGAGTTTATTTTCTGTCTACTATTTTTAAAAAATATTAAGAGAATATTTTGATGCGACAATCAAAAAACAAAATAGCGATTTGGAGTAATTTTGCCCATTTAACCCGCTGCATGTGGGTTCACTTCTTATATATATAACTTCTTTAGTACATGATACTCCAAATTTTTAAACAGAAATGAAAAGTAAACTTTAATTCAATAAAAACTTTAGTTCAACCAGAAAATCTAACTATTTCTAGAATTCAAGTACCGCAAAAAACTACGGATCATACTCTATATCTGATGTCCACATCAGAGGTAACGTCAAATCCAATTATTTAAGTCAAATGATCTAAAACCTTGTAATAAATTTAAACTAAACAGATATTTTAAAAAACCTTTTTATCTTTTTTTACGAAATTAAAATTACATTTTATATTTTATTTATTTATTTGTTTTTCATTTCCGCTATTTATACGAAAATTAATTCAGACGGCTAACATACCATGTGGTTAGCACAGTGATTTGAAGTTCTCCTGAGCTTTATATGAAAACTATTAATACACATTTTTTCAAATATTTTCGCAAGTAATTATGCTTTAAAATGTGCTAAATGTATAAAAAAAATCACAAAAAAATATTCAAGAAAAAATGAGCCAACAAACCCCAGTCTTCCCTACTACTCTTTAACATCTTCCATAGCTCCCGATGATGTGTTACATAATTTACTCCTTCCCCGGGCGTGAAGTAGCCTGGCAACTAGGAAACCCCTAAACTAATCAATTGTTTACTTTTCTCTTTTGACTTTATTTAGTAAGTTAAATCATTGTTTCAAAATATGTAATTTGATTTTAAAAAATGAATAAAAATAGAAAGTTGTCAGCTTGTCAGCTATGCGAGTAGGATTAAGAACCAGCTTCCTTTCAAATAAACTTTTTCACTAAAATTGTTTATGGACATATTGTATCTGGAAATATATATATATAACATCCAAACTGTATGAAACATTAAAATTTGCCATTTTTTTCTTTTCTTTTAAAAAGCTATAAATTAAGTTAGATTACTATCACCAAAAGATTATTTAAAAAGGATACTTTAAGGACACAAAATTTCGCTAAACTTAATAAAGTTCGATAAAAATAAGTGAAAAATCATGATTAACTCTACGCGATAATGCATCTACTTTCTTGCAGTAAAAAAAAGTACATAATATGCTATTTTTCAACGGTCATTTCCTTCATAACTTATCTATTAAAATTTAATATTCAGAACAAGATGTTACAGACGAGATTGCTGAATACCTATAAAAACTTATAAAGGCTATACCTATAAAAACTTATATGGCTCTAGACTTCAGAGCACTAGAATTCAATTGAAATAAGAAATATTATAGAATTTGATAAGCAGGGGTAAGCAGGAAAACTAAGATCACATATCATAAATGCATTCACACTCTGTCTTTGCAATAAGCAATTTACGTTCTATACATGTGTATAAGCGGATTGTTTCGTGAATTTAATCTATTCGGAGCATTGGAACTTAGTTGAGATAACAAAAAAAGGAGGGGGGAATGTAGATCCAGAAAGTACCTACAAATTGTAGAAAAACGGTGATTGCACATCGTATCCAACGGTGCGTTCACCTGCTGTCTATTACTCAACAGGCATTCGACATAACACATAGGACATATATGAAGATATTGCGAACTTAATTGTGAACTTAATCTCGAGGATATTTTTTATGGGCTTAAGACAACTGCGTAGATTTTATATTTTTAAAGTTTGTTTTGTTTATATTACATTCAGAAAAAGGAATTGATTAAAACTACAAAACATGCTTTGTTGAGTACATTCTGGCTGTTTTAAGCGAATTTTTTAGTTAAAGTGAAAAATCGGTTTTGTTGTTCAGACAAAAAAAATATTGTTAATACTCTTATAAAATTTTAACGAAATTTCATCAATTTTATTTTAGTTTTACTAAAGTCTTGTATTTTCAATTTGTAATTCCAACAAAATTTCATTGTTTTAGCAAAATTTAAATTGGCGTGCAGTAGCCATAACTTTCTTACGTAATTTTCTTTAGTTGACTTACATAGATATAAAGGATTAGCACAATTTTTGGATAATAAAAACTTTTCAAATTGAGAGGTATTAATGACGTTATTATTACGTTATTATGCATTTCGGATGAAAATTGTAGACAAAAAATTGTAAAAAAAAAAAAAAAAAAAAAAAAAAATCAACAGTATTTATTTTGTTTGTTCAAACAAAATTCCCATTAACTCATATTTAAACGGAAAAATTTGTTGGGCCAAACAATTTTTTGTTGATTCAATAAAACTTTTTTTCTGTATGTAGCAAATTCTATTCTTTTATAAGCAAATTTCTATTCTTTTATAAGCAAATTTCTATTCTTTTATTATCAAATTTCATAACAATTCATACGTAAATAATCAAGTTATCATTTTTTTTTTCAAATTGCATGCATTTTATGTGAATAGAACACATTAGTATTTAACTGGTTATGTTATTTTATCGTAATCATATTTCGTATATAAATAATTGCAAGTATTAATGAAAATTTGTTCTGATGGCTACATGAGTTTATTAAAAAGCTCAATCTGTTTAATTAAAATTTGAAATTTCATGTTTATATCCAAAATGTATTTTGAAGATATACTAGTTCAATCTTTAATTGTTTTCGTTGATTTTCAGCTAGTTTGAGGGAGACATGAGTGAAAATATTTAAAAAAATTGATTTTTGTTTCATTGGCTTAAAACGTTTTATGAAACTTTCTGAATCCGTTGGTATGCCCTTTTTATTTATTACCATAAGATATAATCGTAAAAATTCAAGGGAATACGCTGACTCGTCCATTCACGTTAATTTTAGGCGAAAATTTTATACTTGCTTCTGTTTTTTAATTCTTTTCGAACCACTATACACTTAAAATAAATTTTGTAGCATATTCATATTGTCAAAGTACAAGTAAAAATCTTTCATGCAAAGAAGTGGTGCTACCAAATATTATTCGTCTAAGAGGTGCTGGTCCGGAAGTCAAGAAGCAACTGACATAAGGTATGAAAAAGTACATAATTTTTTATTAGGTAGTTTGTTTGTTTGTTTATTGAACAACATACATCTGACATGTGTGCTCGACATGAAGCCTGCTTATAAGCCATCGTCAATGTACAGGGACGAGATAGCACACAAGGAAATATTACAACACAAGAGAAGTACAACCAGGTGCTCCACACAAGGAGTGTGTGCAATGGTTGGTTGGTTGGTTGTATAGGGTTTAATGGCGCAAAATCCCTTCAGGGACATGCTGCGCCAAGAGTGTGTGCAATGGAGCCAGTGGGATTCGAACCCACAACCTCACGATCAGCGGCGTGATGTCTTAACCACTCAGCCACGGAGGCCCTATTAGGTAGTTCAAATTCATCCAAGTGTTTATATATTCTTTAACACATGTGTTTGATAAATTATGCAAGAACTTCACACAAGTTAAAAGTAGCTAAGTTTTTCTTTCTTTCTATTCTTTTCTTTTTCTTTCTTTTAGTATCTCCTATAAAATTGTACTTTTCAGATATAATTCCCCTTTATCTCATAAAATACTCAAGCAATTTTGATAATTTTGTTTTTAGTTTAAGATCTTATACGGCTGACAGTTTTAAAAAACTTTAATTATAGTTTCAGAAAAAAACCTTCTGAAATTTTTCAAAAACATACATTTATCTAAAATAAAAAGTTTTAGTCGCAGAAAAAACTTTCTACCATCTTGGGCATAATTATGAAATGAATATGTATTTAAAATTTCAACAAAGTCGGTAGGGTAATTTTCGAGGAAACAGGTCTTAAAGGTGACATATTTTCCATAGGATTGCATCCAGACCTGTCTTTCCTTTAAAGGTAAAAGATTCCTTTTTTAACCCTTTACTGGACGAATTTTTGGATTTTGAAGAAAAAAAATATTTGAAATTTATACATCGGTCTAAAAATGGAAAAAAAATATTAAAATAAATAAATTAATAAATTTCAAATTAGCTAAAATTTGATATTTTATGGCGTGTGCCTATGTACACGATTAGGGTTTCAAAGTATTGCGTTGATATATTTTGCAAATAAATTAATTTTAGTTGCTTAAGACTCTGGAACTTTTTATATTCATATTTAGTAAATCATGAAAGTACGTTCTACATTAATAGCTTGATAGATTTTTTTTTTTTTTTTTTTTTTTTTTTTTTTTTTTTTTTTTTTGAGAAGAACAAATTTTAATTTTTTGTCTAATATAACCATCTGTCATGAACAAAATTAGTGTTATTTCATTCTTTGGACTTTTTTGATCAGGGATAGTAATCAGAGATGTAGTGGAGGATATACAGGGGAGTATACACAGTATATTTTCTGGATTTTTTAAAAGGAATGCTGTATACACTATATTTTTCAAAAAAGCTATAGTATATGCACTCTGGGGTATACTTTCTGCCTTGAACATATGCCCTCTGCTTAGAGCGTATTGCCTCTGTTTTTTTAAGCCTACACTCTTACAGTGATCATATATCGATCAATTTTATGGCTTATAATGAGAAATGTAAAGTTTTCAGACATGCCCAGGTAATGGCTCGTGGTGCAATGAAAAGTTTTAACAGAATAAAAACTAGAATAACCAAATTTTCCCTTGTTTTATAATTAAAATGTGTATTTGAGTGTATTTGTTAAAAATTAAAAGTAATAAAGCTATTGCAGTTTACACTTTCAAGAAAATCCCATTTTATTATTTTCTTTCTGCACCTTCTGAATTTAGAAACGTTCTATTTACAAAACACATTGTGCATATTCATGTGTTTAACGGTTTTATGTAAACGTAGTTTGAGAAAGTATTTCTTAAAGTAAGCATATTCCAAAATATCACAATAAATATTCGCTTCCTGCAAAGGATGATTGGAATTACAGTTTCTGGTAAAATAAAGTATTATGTAACATTTGAGTATCTTTCCTGAATTGGCAATTCATTATACTTTGATGAAATAAGCGCAGAATTTAGCAAAATAATTCTTATTTTATAATGTAAAATCTTTTTGTCTAATTAACTAAGTATTAGGCTTCCACATATTTTCCAAAATTGTGAGTTGTTATTTAAAAATTAAAAATGAATTTTTATTTTAATATGAAGGTTCTTTCTATACCGTAGGTCATATTTTTTATTTAATAATGGACGTTCAATGTCCTTGATATTTATTTCTGTTTTCTGCAGTTTGTCTTTAGAAGGCCGAAAAAAAGGGTGCTTTTTAGCATTTTTCGGCTGATTTCATATGAAATACTATCGACATTGTTAAAAATAAATCCGTGAATTCATGGTAAAACTATTAGCAGCAAAGTTGCTAATCTTATTTCTATCTAATACTAGATTTTCGGTTTTGGGAAAGGAAAGAAAGAAAAACTTAGTTTGAAGAAGTGGTAAATTTCCGTTATAACGTTGGTATAAAGTTGATAGAAATATCATAATCTTTAATCTCGATGACAAAAAGCAATACAGTTGTAATTCAGCATCACCATGCAAGTCTCACAAAAGAGCCAGGATACTTTGGTTGAGTTTTTCATTTATGTGCAACAAAATGTCAGTTTTGTAAGCATACAAAATAAATTTGCGGCAAATAACGGAATTTGTTTTTAGCAAAGCCGATGTTTCCTTCCATCTCCATTCGTTTCGTTATTTTCAGGAAATATGATGAAAATTTCCGATTTTAGACGGAAAATGTCTTTTTTGCCGTGAAAAGGGGCTTTTTCTGGGAAATTCAGGAAAAATATATCCGTAAATTTCAGATTTTTTAAAACAGAGTAATACATTTTCACGTTACTTGAATCACGTAAATAGAAACAGTTGAAATTATTTCTTCAACAATAGGGTAAAATCTGCAGTTATTGACGCGTAACCAATAACTGCCAATTCAGTAAAAATCTAATTCGCAGTTTCTCTTTAGCAAATAGCTGATGTTTCCTTCCATTTCCATTCATTTCGTTATTTCAAAAAAATGTAATGAAAATTTTCGATTTTAAACGTAAATTTCTTTTTGCCGTGAAAAGGGACTTTTTCTGTGAAATTCAGGAAAAATATATTGGTGAATTTCAGATTTTTTAAAATCACAGTAATACATTTTCACGTTATTTGAATTACATAATAGGAGCAGTTGAATTAATTTCTTCAATAATATAGAATCCAAAGTTTTTTAAATCACAACTGAATTCAGAGACATAAATTCCGACACCGTTAAACTTTTAGAACTTCTATTATTATTATTAAATATTTACAAAAAAAAAATAAAATAAAAAAAAATAAAATAAATAAATAAATATTATTTACTAAGTTCTATTTACAATTTAAACCATCATAAGTTTTAGTTAATTAATACACATCTCATGAGGGAAGTCATCATCATGGAATATTCTTTTTCCGACCCACAACAACCGTTCTACTCACGCTCTGCTCACTTCAGTTCTAAAAAATGTCGGCTTCCGTCTAGCTGCGTGGGAAGTATAGCTGCCGCGCTGCAGTACCCTGTCTCCATCGACTGAGCCCGGAAATGAGACACAAAGCTGCCCTGCTGTTGGAGAATGAATCGCTCCCACAATTATAGGGTGAAACTTGCAGTTCCAAGAAGCGTAACCAATTACTGTCACTAAAATAGCAAATAAAGCCTTTGCGCAGAAATGTTTAAAGATACAAACCAACGATTATAAATGCACAAATAATGTATGAAAAGGTAGCAAACAGCTGTTTCGAATCTACTATCGATATTCTTCATCAGTGCAAAACTCAGTGAGCTACAAAAACCAAAACTGAGCAAAGAGACAGAGAAACATATGTACAGAGAGATATAAGTCTGCGTTTCTCTCTCTCTTTGCTCTGTTTTGCTTTTTCTAGCTCGCTGAGTTTTGCATTGATGAAGAATCTCGATGGTAGTTTCGAAACAGTTGTTTGCTACCTTTTCATACATTATTTGTGCATTTATAATCGTTGGTTTTCTATCTTTAATAACTGTCACTTCAGTAAAAATCTAAATCTAATAAGCATTTTCTTGTAAAATTCTACAAAATAATGTAATCTTGTAGTGAGTTAGCTGTGGAATTTATTTTTATTTTGGCGTTAATTTATTCACCACAACTAGGCCATGAGCATATTCCACGATATAAAAAAACAAAGGTAACACAAAAATATCCTTTAAAGGCATTCATATTATTTCTAGAATTAAGTTAAAATTTTTAAAAATTAATTTGCAATGCCATCACCCTGAACTTTTTTTAAAAGCAATATTTTAGAAATTAGTTTAAAAATGCTTATGATGCATTTTAAGTTGGTCCATGGCGGACCATCATTTCTAGTTATTCAATTTAACTTAATGAGGGGTGGTGTGCAGTGTTCTCGCAGACATTTCATAAACGTCAGTAATTTGGCGAATTAAAAATAAAAAACAGTCGCCAAATGAAAAAAGTATTAGCAAAATAAATTCTCTGCATAGCACCAAAAAAAATTATCTTTAATCCTTTAATGTACCCCCTTTTTTTCAATATATTCTAAAATAACCTAAGTTTTTATAACTGCTACAACGATTGTTATTAATTTAATTTCAACTATCCGCTACAAATATATTAAAAATATTTACACATGCATATGCATAAAAAACAAAAAAGCAAAGAAAAAAAAAAAAAAAAACGCAAAAATTGAGTACTAGCAATTCGGCAAATCTAATCGCTTGTTTACTCGCCAAATGAAGAATTTAATCGCAATTTGGCGCCATGGCGTGCTAAGAACGAGAACCCTGGTGGTGTGTCAAATGTTGATTCTAATAATTTGATTTTACCAATCTACGACTTAGGTGTTAATTATTGATAATATAAAAAAAAGAGTCAAAATTTATTATATAAACTGTTTAAAAAAACATAAAAATAATTTAAATATATCTTACTGTTAACACATTTGCTACCGATCACGCACCAGCGTGTCATATGGCGCCAACGTTAAGGGGCCACTCAGGCGTCAGCGCGTGATGTGGGATGGTGTCCAATAGCCAGTCACGCGCTGGCGCGGGAAAATCTTTAACTGATTCTTGGTTATAAAAAGTAAATCGGCTTCTGGGATAAACCCACTTCTACAGTGCGGCATTAACTATCATCACATCTTCACGAAGCGGCAGCGAACGTGTTAACATTATTAAAAATATAAGTTCTTTAACCAGGACTTGATACCATTTGTCAGTTACTGATTCATAAATGTCAGTTACTGGATCTGCATTACTAATAATTTAAAATATGAAAAAAAGACACACATGAATCTGTAGTATAATATCATATATAAATAAAGTTTAAGTATTTTACTTTTACAATAAAAATTAAAGTATTTTTAAAACATAAATTTCTTATAACATAACTGAATTTTTTTTCTTTTTTATCTCTGCAACTAAAGTGTCAGATACTAAATCCTTTTCTGCCAGTTGCTTTATGTTATAATAAGATTGCTGTTAGCTACTGAAGTTATTGACAATATTTATGAATTTTTCTTTTTTACTTTAGATATTATTACCTTATGTATGCATATATATATATATACATCACCCTATATGTTTTATATCCTTTTAAATGTATGCTATAAAATTAATTTTATTTTTACTATTTTTATTTGAAATTTCACGCTTCATTCTAAAAAATAAGACATTCAAATAAAATGTTAATCTGAGAATTGTACTTTATTCATTTTCTCTGCTTATTAATAATGTTTGTTAGAATTAAAATATTTCGTTCAGTTATTAACTCAAGCCGTGGGTTATAATTACGAGAATAAACGAGTTATATGACAATGTGCGCCTGGAGAATAATAAGTACCTTATCTTTGTCTAGATTTGTTACACATAGCTTTAGAAAAGTAGCTATACGCTACAGACGATAAAAATTAGCTGTAAAATTTAATTGCGCATAACTAATAAAATAATAGCTTTTACAAAACCAGTTAATGAGACACGTTTCACATTTACAGAAACAATGTATCTTTTTAAAATAAATTTTTGGCAATTTAATACGTTTTTTGTGTCAATTATTTTGTATATAAATATAATAAAATTAGTAGAAAAAAATTTACATATCTTTTATCATAGACGACAGTGCGCATTCCAACAACAATAAAAGCTGTTCAGATGATGCATTAAAAATCAGTTAAGTTTAAAAATCAATATTGATTTCAGGGGGTGGCCCGAGGGGGGGGGACATTCCTTCCCGGAGCAATGAGATGTCCCCCTTCCCTGAGGGGGTTTGGGATTTTGTGTTTTCAATTGTAAAAAAGTGCAATTTCTCCTCCCTCGAAACTTCACAGTGTCTCCCCCCCCCCCCCCCGGATCTACAGAAATCTCTCCTGGAGAAAAGTGTCTGAATTCAATACTGTTAAAAATACATTCCATAGCTAAAAATGCAGATACAGCAATTATTAGTTATAATCAGTCTTGTAACAGATTTTTAATTCTCGGTGTGAAGTATTTTTTAATAAATACTTTTTTAATTCTCTATGTTCACTCATGTTGCGGTGGCTGTTGCCAAACTGATCCAGTGGGGTTGATGAGCATACTTGAAACCTGAAGCCGACATAGTTCATGATGCGACAGCATAAAATCCTAATAGAATGGGAGGCGGCAGCACAGACAATTACCTAATTGGGTTCACGGATTTAAATCTAGGATTAGTTTAATCTCGATTCACATATTAAAACGCAATCAGCCGTAAAGCATGATGACGTCACTGCGACGTCGTTGTGAAGTCACATTGTGACTTTGTGACCATCGATTGTCGATGTGACGTCACGTGACGTCGTTGTGAAGTCACAGTGACTAAAATGTGAAGTCGTTATGGCCGTTTTAGAGCTCTTTTGTGACGTTTCACAAAGTGGTCACAATGTGACAAATTTGTGAAAAATGTGTCATTTGTGACTAATTTGACATTAACATTGTGACGAATCTGTGACAAAAGCAACGATATTTAAAGTGCCAGAAATATGTTTTTTAAAGTAAATAACATGTTTTGAAGGATATTTATAAATTTCTAAAGATTTTTAAAAAAGTCACATCTCAGTCACAATGTGACGTCACTGAGTGGTGGCATTTTGGTCACAGATGTGACGTGACCAAAGTGACTCACAGTGACGTCACTGTGACGTCACTGTGACCATGCATGTTATTAGGGCAGTTTACCAAATCATATCTTGGTGGAAAACACCTAAAATCCCGATTTTAGTAGATGACTCATAGGTTTACCATTATGTTTTCCTGCTCCCAATTTAAAATGTTTTCATGTATTTGCGTGCGAGAAAGAATAATGCTAAACCTACAAGTCAATCTCTAAAATCGAATTTTCAAGTTCTTTTCTCCAAGATATGACTTGGCAGATCGATTGTGTTTTAATACGCTGATCAAAATTTAGCTAATCCTAGATCTTCATCCGTGAACTCGATGAGATGATTAACTGTGCTGCCGCCTCCTGGACTATAAGGTATCAAGCACAATAAAAATAATCCTTATTTTACGGACACGTAAAAAAAGGAGAATTTAATGGTCCATATCTGCCGGAAGTGAAGTGGTGCATAAGGCAAAAATTAACATCACGAGTGGTTGCCTCGTAGGTTTATTATCGTATTTGTGTTACAATTAAAGGTATGATAACATGGAGGACTGGTAGTAAGAAAACGCAGTGATAAACCTGCAAATTATTCACTGGTGGTATTAGTTTTTGACTTACGCCCCACTTTACTTCAGACAGACATGGATCATCAGATTCCCCTATTTCTACTCTTCCTTAAAGTAAAAAAAAATTTTTGCTTGATAGCTTATCGTTTTGTGCTGTCAGTCTTCGTTATACGAGAGTTGTCATAAGCCTTCGTGCTGTGAACGTTTCACAGACTTTGAGTGTTGATGGCGTTTTTTCAGTGTTGCTATCTTTTGGTCTCGAGAGAAAAAAAAAAAAAGATGATGTCGGTGAAGGTGCATATTCGTTTGTCAAAAGATCAGTCAGATGCAACAGACGTGTTCACTTACAAGAATTGAACAGGATAACCCACCGACAGTATGGAAGATCTATAGTACCGTACAAAAGGATAACTTGATAGTTTCCTGTGAGAAGTTCATTTTACCGCCCAGGGAAGATGGTATTGCCACAAATGCTTTCTTCACTTTAGAAAATACATTGAAATTCGATGTTTATAAAGATAAAGAATTCTGTTTAGAATTGTAATTCTGAAGAGGTTTTATATATATAAAAAAAATCATTCGTCTATTAAAAGTTTGGTAAAACAACATCTTTGTATCGGAAGTAAAATAAGAAAGTAACAAGAGAGAAAAACCATGCATTAAGCATAAATTATGAAACACTTTCCGACACTTTCAAAATGCTTTATCATCTTCGACGTTTAATAAAGATGTAAATAAGATACTTCAAAAACGTTTAGAAAACATAAGCACATTTGAAAATCAGATTTTAGTAATTACCGTCGATAATTGGAGACGTATTTTAATTCGCCTCTGCAGCTCTGTATATTAACTATATGGATAATATTATCTGCATGATCTAAATAGATTTGTTTATATGCTACACAGTACTCTAAAATTTAGTATAATAAGAAAACGGATAACGAGTTAAAAATTCACCTTTAGCAATTTATACCAATGGACGGAAACGTACTTTTGTAAAGACCTTTATGTTACTATGCTTTTCCATACAAGTAATATATTAAGTAATATAACATAATGAATACTATTAAAAAAACTGAAATCATACTTCCGAAAATTAGCGTCTAATTGTATCAAGTCTTTTTCCTCATCCTGTATATGATTTTATTTATATTCTACAATCATCTCTTAGAATACTCAAAGTTGTTGTGCTTAAAAATGTGTATCGCAAATTTAAAATTCCTTGAAACAATTTACGTTTATTCTCGGATTGCTTATGTATTATTTTTTGTTGTCCTGTATATGGTCCATAAAATTTACGGATACCACGTAGCATGGAAAAATTTAGTTAAATATTAAAAAAGCAAGCCATAACTGAAAATGCAATTTGAGCAATCTTTTATATTATAATAGATAATATAAAATTGGAATACAATGCTTTGGAAACAGCATTGAATGTGTCCCTGTAAATGAAAAATAAATGCTTTGCCCCCCACATTCACAAACAAGCATGTTTTAGTGTACTTCTGCAATTCATGTACATTTTATTATTTATTTCATCCAAATACGCCGTAAACAATTTCTCTTCATATATCGTAATGTAATGGAATATTTTTCAGTTTTTCTGTATTCATACTGTAAATGCTAGAAATAGCACATTCGACAATAATCATCTTCTAGAACATCTAAAAAATTATTGCCCTAGTCCAGTATAACAGCTAAAATTTTGGCCGAGACTTGTTTTGGCCGGAAAAAAGTTAAAATCTCAGCCCACACCCTGCCCGAGTATATTTCTATGACGCATCGATTTGGTTAAAAATTTGTCTCTTACGAGAAGTTCTGAAGAAAAATATTTATTTCAACTTTTTTTTCATGTCTATAATTTCCCTTTTTATAGAAGTGACGCAGATTGATATATTTACTTTTTTAACGAATTTCTACTTCTTGTATTTAGCAGCAGTTTGCATCAGTATTGAACTTATTGAGAACGCTGCAGAACTAGATGAGATGTTTTTTGTTGATCAAGATATAGTCAATTTCACTTGTTGAACCATTTGCACAATGCCAAGCCCATTATCTTTATGGCTTTTTCTTGAGAAATCAATTCCTGATAGACATCTATTCATATTCTGCAAACTTAATCAGTCTGTTTCTTCTTTCATTTCGCAACCCATATCCATGATTCCTATTGATAATTCACCTTTCTTTTTCTCCCCAGTTCTAGCATTACAGTCTCAAGGGTGAGTTTTGATTCAAACTGCTTATTTTCCGATTTATTTTTAAATTCATTTTTGCTCTCAAATCCATCAGACTGGCAAATTGTCTTATTTAGAAAGTACACAAAGTGCCGTGATTGTCGATTCTTTGATATAGGCAAAAAATATTGCAAAAAAAGCAATCAAAAATGGCATTTTGAACCGGTTTTTCCGAAGCGGTAGATTTGTGAACGAAAAAAAGGGTCATACTGAGAAGGTAATTGTCCATAAATTAAATTCTAATAAATGGAGCGTAAAAAGACATCACACGGCACCTTATGCGTCTCTTCAAAAATCCCCTCAGCAAGTTTCATGTTTCTACTTTTAAAAATGAGTCTGAAATTGTATCGGAAAATTTTGAGCTGTTGAAGGTGAAAAAGCGTTTTTTCCTTTTGATGCATTGAAGCTAGTTCGTCATAGAAATCCTCAATTTCTTCATTAGTATAGCTTATTGTTGGTGCCTAAACTTGTGTAATTTGCCGCTTGTATCTTTTGGACACTTGTATACACAAACATCTCTTAATATAAGTGATTATTAAAGTATGCCAGGTTTAGTATCTAAAACTGGTATCATGCTGAACAGTAAAAATGTATTTATACAAGTTGTTTTAAAATTATCCATCAGAAATGTAAAGACAGGTAGAGAAGACTTAAGTAAACAGTCTTCGTATGAAAATATTAGTGTGGAAATGCGGTGTTGCGGCAGTAGAGGGCGCTATTGAGTTTAGTGGATAAAAAGCCCTTCACTGGCTTTTATCTCATTTGCAGTTGTATGTGTTAACTCTTTCCGGCACGGGCAGAATCTGTACTAAAATGAGACATTATCGACTGACACCGGAATTCACAAACGAATTTTTTAAATATTTTGAATACCTTAATTTAAGCTTTTATTGTAAAAGCGAAATTCTACTAAAATATTATTGGTGCCGTTTGCAAATTTGGAATTAAAATTAGGTATCCCAGACCGGGCACAGTGTGCCGGAAAGGGTTAAAGAGAATATCTGGCAATTTATAACATGTTGCGAACTGGCTAACTTAAAAAATTCTTTCTTTATAATCAAGTTTTAAAAACATTAAAATATTGTATCGTTATCAGTAGCGCACCTGTGAAAGTAAGTTTTATAATTCAGGCATATCAAGTACTGGGTTAAGGAAGATATCTTGCCAACATTAAAATGGCCTTTTTTATGAAAATTTAAACTTTTTAAATTGTTTTATTTGAAAGAACAATCTTTTAAGACTTCAAATGTATTTTATGTTTATTCCGTGATTATTGGAACAGGAATTATGGCCAGCTACGGAAATAAAACTTACTTATAATAAAAAGGAAGTAAAAAGTCAGCTATCGGAAGTGGGAATACGAAGAATAGGAGAAATGTAAACAATGTTTGTATGCATTATTTTCTTAGATTTTTTTACATAAAAACACTGATAAATCAGAATTGACACTTTCAGATTAATTTTATATTAGATAAGAAATTTTTAAATGCAATTTCTGGAAAATCGATATATTTTTTTTGTTATTCCTTCTACCGATAAACTCCATAACAGGAGAAATTTTAAACATACTACCTCTGGCAATAAAGTTCGGTGAATGAATTCAGAACGACCGATCTGGCAACACTGGGGAAACAAAACGCTGCACCTGCATAGAGGCAAGTGCAGACCATCTTCCCCCACCGTTGTTTAGTTTACAGTCGTTTATGTTCTGTGTAAGACATACTTTACTAAGTGCTTGTTCAGTGTGTTGGTTCTTAACTGAGAACAGGAAAATGAACGAATAAAAGATCAGTTTAAAGTTTGGTTTTAAGCTTTGCAAGACACCGAAAGAAATTCATGAGGAATGGTGCAAATTGAACACCTACCATACTCTCCAGATCTCAATCCTCCAGACTTCTTCCTATTTTCACAACTTAAACCCTCTTTGAAAGAGATTTGACCATATTGCTGACATCCAACGAAACGTGACGAAGCTTTTGAACTTCATCCCAAAAGAAGACTTCTTGCGAATTTCCCAGGAAATGTATAGCAAATCTCAGTGGTGCATAGTTATAGGAGATAACTATTTTGAACTATGGTATGGTAACTTCGTTAATATTTCATCTACATTAATGCTACAGGACTATTCCCCGAACTTTATTATCAGAGGTAGTATTTTACTGAAGTTTTCTGAGAATACTTACGATATTACTCACTATATTCTGAACTTCTATGTAATATTGTAATTATTTTTTAAGTGCTCGAATATAAAAAATGGTACTTTTTCATTAAAAATATATTTACTTTTTCACACATGTTGAAGGTACCGCATTTAGTTCAGTGCACATGTAAATGTAATAGTAATATGTACTTTCAAAGTAAAATGAAATATTTTTACAGAAAAACCTCTCTAAAGCGACTTTGTTCTGTTCTAATAAAAACTGGTCGCTCGAAGAGGTAAATCCTTTAAAGGAGGCCATGTTAAAATCTAGATTTTAATTATTGAAAAACAGTAACAATTAATGTTTTTAAAATTTATTTTTCAGATTAGGAAGAAATATGAGGGGGAGTCTGAAAATAAGTTTCCCTTGTCGACTGTGCTCAGAGTTGTGTATAAAAGTCAAAAACTAGAATGAGACGTTAAAGATAAGACTTTCTTTATTTTTTCACATAATTACCAAGTACATTGAGTCATTTGTCATACCGCTAGATAAGCTTCTAAAAGCCCCGCCAGAAAAAAATTCAGGGCTTTGCATACTATAAAAGCGTTTAATGGTTTGTCCGTATGCAAAGCCCTGGTGTTTTCCTGGAGGTCTTTTTGTAGCTTACCAAGCGATATGAAAAATGTATCAACGTACTTGGTACTTATATTGACAAATAAAGTTGTGTCGTATCTTTCATGTCACATTATACTGTTCGATTTTCATATACACCTCCGTTCACAGACACCGGGGAAAACTTATTTTCAGACTCCCTCTCGTATAAAAATTTAAGTTCCAAAATAAAAGTTAATTATATAAGTTAGATACTGTTTAGTTTAGAAAATGAATACATTGAATATTGCTTTAGTTTTACGGTTTTACCTTTTATAACTTTTATTTCCTAGTACTTTTTTGAAGCTTAGTATATATATATATATATATATATATATACAGGGTGTCCGAAAAGTCTGGAAACGGTCGAATAACTCGAAAAATACATATGAGATTGAAAAACGTAAATATACGTGTTAAATATTTTTAAATAAGCTACTCAGTGATACCAAATTTGACCTTCGTAACCGACCCCCTGGGGGTCAGAGGGGGTCCAACTTTGAAATCTTAAATTATAACCCCCCATTTTTTATTGCAGATTCGGATTCTACAGACAAAAATACGTAACTTTTGTGTTTGATGTTTATTTCGAATCCTCGTTTATCACGGTGTAATTGAGCATATTAAATCGATACATATTTCGGCTTTTCCAACGGGATTTTCCCTAATCGAAACTAATTGGCGAGAATTTATGACATCAAATTCCTCGTCTTTTGCAATAATAGCGTTTCCTGAAAATCACCCGTGCCGATTATTGCGGTAGTGCTACACAGTTAAAAATTTGATCTATTTGCTGTAGCGTCACTCCACAGCTTTTATAGAATATCTCTTTCATGACCAATGAGAATGTTCCATAACACAGTAAAGTACACTGTAAAAAATTTACCCTTTTGCTGCATCGTCACTCCACCACTTTTATAGAAAACGATTACTTTACTGTGTTATGGAGCATTCTCATTGGTCACAAAAGAGATATTCTATAATAGCTGTGGAGTGACGCTGCAGCAAATGGGTCAAATTTTTAACAGTGTATCACTATTGAAATAATCGCCACGGGTGATTTTCAGGAAACGCTATTCCTACAAAAGACGAGGAATTTGACGTCAAAAATTCTGCTCAATCAGTTTCGATTAGGGAAAATCCCGTTGGAAAAGCGGGAATATGTATCGATTTAATATGCTCGATTACACCGTGATAAACGAAGATTTGAAATAAACATCAAATACAAAAGTTACATATTTTTGTCCGTAGAATCCGAATCTGCAATAAAAAATGGGGGTTATAATTTAAGAATTCAAAGTTGGACCCCCTCTGACCCCCAGGGGGTCGGTTTCGAAGGTCAAATTTGGCATCACAGAGTAGCTTATTTAAAAATATTTAACACGTATATTTAC
The DNA here is from genome assembly GCA_964019185.1 of Maratus speculifer. Lineage (NCBI taxonomy): Eukaryota > Metazoa > Arthropoda > Arachnida > Araneae > Salticidae > Maratus > Maratus speculifer. Next base: position 326,561,646 of record OZ025292.1, read on the forward strand.
GTTTTTCAATCTCATATGTATTTCTCGAGTTATTCGGCCGTTTCCAGACTTTTCGGACACCCTGTATATATATATATTGGATGGGAACACATAATGATGATTTCATTACGTTCTATATTTCTTTGAGTGTTTCTTGACAGAATAGAGCAGGGGAGTTTATTGACCATCATTTTTAGTTCGTCACAGGGCCGTAGCTAAGGGGGGCTATGAGCGGCTCAGCCCTCCCCCCTGAAAAAAGTTCCAAGGTCACTAAATTTTCCGAAAATTCAAATGAAATTCTGTTCAAAAATCTAATTTAGTTTTGAGATCCTTTCACAGTTTTGCAGTGTTACTAAATTGTATCTAAAATATGTGTTTCAACACTCCCTCATCCTATTGGTATATATGAAGCTAACAAGATGTTTAATTTTGCACCAGTTATACATTCAAAATATTCATCATCATATACTTTTCTTAGCATTAAATGAAGTTATTACAACAGTTTAATGAGAAACATAGTACCTACAATGTGAATATGCACTAATTTATCTTTCTGCATTAGAGAGAGAACAAAAAAAATGAGCCCCCCCCTACATTCCCTTGAGCCCCCCTATATTCCCCTGAGCCCCCCTATCGTACACTTCTAGCTACGGCCCTGGTTCGTCACCATAGATAAATTCGTTGCTTAAAAAGACACAAAGCAGATTAAACACATAAAAGTTGCCGGAATAATAAAAAAAATTCTAAATAATGCGTTCTCTGGATGAATAATGCGTTCTCTGGAATTATTTTTCCAATAAAATCTTCATCAAATGACCAGAAAAAAAACGGAATTTATTTCATTTTCTTAAAAAAATTGGTTGCTTATGGAGAAAGTTCAACTGGGATCGTTTCTGACATTTTGGAAGGTGGTATAATTAGCATTAAGCCTATTGGAATAAATTTCGTGCCAGTAAAAATTGATCGTTCAGGTAAGTGATTACTTAATGGATGTGGTTGGACAGAGAGATTTCACTATAGTTGAATTTAGTATGCTATCTCGCATAAAGATGAAATTTTCCTAAAAGAAAATTGCAAAATCCCCTAATTTTTGAAAAATGGTATGAAGATATTATTACAATTTTATGTTGTATTCATCATTCTGCTTTACAAGTGAACTGAAAACACGATTTTTATTCAACAATGTGCAATTTTATTCATTTAAAAAAAAAAAAATTAAGCACTGCGAAGTTTGGCAGCTACATTAACTCTTTCGGGTTTGGAGTACTAATAATAAGACATGTATTTTTTTTTTTTTCGAATATTATTTTGTCTTAACAATTACTTTTGTTATTTTCTACATAAAGAAATAATAGTTTATGGCTATGTTTTTATAATTATAATTTCACGTTTTGATGTTTAGTAATAACAATAATAATAAAAATTTGCTTAGTTCTCTTTGCACCGTTGGCGATTCCTTTATATTATACACATATTTTACTCATAAATTTGAATTTTTCTTAATGTTTCATGAGTGATAGAACAGAAGAAATATTAGAAAGCTGAGATATCTGTTAAATCCTGTTGTAATATGATATTTCCTAAACGTCTCCAAAAAGTTTTCCTTAACCTATTATCATATATTTATGAATTATGAATTAAACAGCACGCAATTTAGGTACATTCGTTAGATTTTAGACAATAAGATAATTTTTAAACTTCAGTAAGTTTATTTGGATAGCTACAATTAACATTATTAAAGTAAAGGTAATTTTGTTCTCAAAATGGGAGAAAAATTCAGACCCAAAAGGGTTAATAATACATTACAAAATTCCAGTTGTACATAGTAAAGGACAGGTTGATACTAATAACAGCGTGCAATCACCTTTAAATTTAAAATACCATTCTGCTGTTCAAACTAGTTATTTATTATCGAAGCTTCAAGTAATTTCTTCGGGATTTAAACATTTTAATATTTAAAATATTGCAAAAGCACTTATTCTTTAAGTACTATTTAATGTTAAAATGCGTTTTACTTTGATTAAATTCTATCAGAAAACGAAGCATAAACTTCTTTCCTTTTTTATCCTTCCCTATCACTTATTGGGTCCGTTTTAAATAAGTTTGAGGGCACTAAGTGTCTTCCACTTCGCAATTTGTTCGCATGTTTTACCATCTCACCATTTAAAGCCATGCACTCTCACCGCCATACATCCTATAAAGTCAATTAAAAGTGCAAAACTGGGAAATTTTATGTTGATTGGTTTGAGTGGTTTTTAGAAAACTGGAGGGCATTGCTTTATCCATTTGATCATATTTGACGATGCAGATGCGTAAAGATAGATACTACTGAAGAGTCTTCACTTAATTCAGTAAATTAAATACACTGTACAAGACTTAATTTCAGTCTTAAGTGTTGATTAAAGTTAGATTTTAATTTCTCCCGTACAGTCAACCGGGAAGACATTGCCTCCTGTTGTCTTTTAAAACCCAAATATCATTGAAATTTTCATTTGAACAATTTCTATTTTTATTTATTTATTTTTTTTTTAAGTTCTGAGATGCCAATTGTGAATTTTAAAATTCACACTGAGTATTTTTAGAGAAAAGTTAAAAAAGAATATTGTTACTTAAAAAGTGGAATAAAGTCACGCCTGGATTGGAATGACTTTGTCTTTTCACTAAAAAAATCTTAAAATAAGATTTAAAAATTTTGTAAGAAAATGCAAATTTACATTTAGGATAAAATAATAAAACAAAATATAATAATAATAAAAACTACGTCATTTCAAGATTTGAAAAATAAAATGTATGAACATAAAAAGAAAAACGAAATCTATTAAAAAAAATGAAAGGAATTGAAAAAAAGTATTAAAACTACTAACAATTAAGACAATAAAATTAACTTTTTTCAATAAAAAATGCTATGAAATTATAATTACGATTTTATATTATGTACATCATTCTGCTTTACAAGCGAACTAAAAACATGATTGTTCATTCAATAATGTGCAACTTTTTAAATATTTTATTATTATTTTTAAGCACTGCAAAGTTTGGAAGCTACTTTTATACTACATTACAAAACGTACACTCTCAGAAAAAACTGTAAATTTATGAGCATTTGCCCTTCAATTTTCACGGGCAATAGCCTTATTTGAAGAAAAACGGTCTGATCCACTAAATAAACGGTCTTATCCCTTAAATACTCAAAAAGTTAAGGGTAATCCACATGTTTTTACAGCCCTGTCTCATCATTAGCAAAAACACGGTACGTCGCCGTTAATTTTCCTCCGCTAGGATGCGCCCCGTAATTTAGTCATATTTCGACCGCAACCGTAACATGTTTTTCAACCCGCCAAAAAGGAAAAAGCATGGAAGATTGTTCCATGGGAAAAAGCGATTCTATGATCGTGTGGTGTTATGATCGAGTTACGAAAGAACGAGTAAGTAAAATATGTTATTATTATTGTTTTTAAAAGTGTATTATATCTTTTTTTTAAGATAAAGGACGCATAGTTTTATGTAATTTATGTTTTGCATTTGCAGTTGTAACAAAACAATCATTAATCGCGGTATATATACCGCGAGTGCAACTTCAAATATTATGTTTTAAAATATCCTTTTAATAAGAGTAAATTTTACAAAAACGGTAAGATTTAATCATTTTGTAATTATTATGTGTCAGTTTTCTGAGATTATATATAATCACATCACAGATAACGTTAGTTGCAAAAACATTAATTATGCCATTTATTCCCAGTATATATATTAGTTATCAAAAATTTACGTTGAAAGAATACATATTACAATAATGCTTAAAAAAAATAAATGCACTATAACGATATCACTCTTATAATATGCAGAATAACTTTTTATTTATATTTTGTTACCTTCTTAATGATTGATTACATTAATTTTGTTTTGTTTTCTCATTTAAACATGAAAAATACAAGGTTTATGCTGGCACAAAAAATTCCTGCAGCAAAATGACAAAAAATGTTAATTTTTTTAATTCATTAATAAATCTAAAATTTTTTAATTGTTTATTTTCGAATGTTTTCTATTTAACATATACGTGCAAGTTAAGAGTATTTAAATAGGGTAGATGTGCCAGTTGCCACTAATACACACTCTTAAGGGACTTTTTTTATTCATTTTTTTTAAATTATTTTTAATAGTTAAGCTATTCTATTTCAATTTTTTGCAATATTATGTTAATCTATCAACAATATTTAACCATTCCCATTCTTAGTTTTTTTTTTTTTTCTCAATATGAATAGAATTTAATTTTAACTAATATTTAAATATATCAAAACCCTCCCGAGTCCAGTAATGGACATCATATTTATGATTGCATTAAGAACCAGAATTTAATGAAACAAGTAAATTTAACAACTAGGATACTAATAATTAATAAAATATTTGTGATAATCGTGTACTGTTTGCATCACTTATAATTAATAGAAGATCGATATTTTAATTTGTTTAGATGGATGGTTTAAAATATTAAACACTTAGGTAATTGAATTGAAACAATCAAACTATTAAACACTAGGTAATTGAATTGAAACAATCAATCTATTAAGACAGTGAGGGATTTTTTGAATATAGGTGTACAGTTTAGACAACTAATCTTCCAGAGGCTGTTTGATATATCATTTATAATAGTTAGTATTACAAATATGAAATAAATGATATTGCAAGTTGAATATTTTAATTTTATTTTAAATCCAAATAAAATTGCAGAACTTATGTTTGAGGCCACCAATTTGCAGATTTACTAGATTCATATTTACTAACTTTGGTACTACAGTAAAACCCCGATAATTCGAATTAATTGGGACCGGACCCAATCCGGATTATCGAAAATCTGGATTATCCGGAGAATTAGAAAAAAAGAAAATATAACGTACTAACAGAAAATCACCTTTATGTTAAACTTATTGAATATTTGCAGACAGTAATAATGTTTACTTTGCTTAATTATTCCGAAAACATGGCAGAAAAACTTTTTTTGACGTGACAACGTCTTGTAAATTGGTTTGCCGGGAGACACTTCAAGAAACTGCGTTACATTACGTTACGCTCCGCTCACGATACGCGCTCACTTTTCTCTTAACTTTTTCCGGTCACTTGTGGGACCATTTTCTGAACGTGAATGTGAATTCGCTGCAAGGAAGGGGCGGTGCTTAATAGGAATTTTAGATAGTATCAAACTAAGACGAAATACGTTATGTATTAGTTATTAGTATAAAGTACAAAGAAAATAAGTGTAGTTTATTTCGTAATTCGGTGGTATATTATGGAAAACTAATGATATGTGATTAGTGAAAGCCATTTTACTTTAGTTATATTCTGCTCATTGAAAAATTCTTTAATATGCTGTTTACAAAATTCAACATTTGACATCAATAAACATGAAGTAAAATGTGTTTAACAAACACAGTGTATTGCAAGTTATTGTATGTATATTTGTATATAAATACGTATGTATGTGTAAAGGTAAAAATAAAATTTTGTTAATATGAAATTCAGTGCGAGATTCTTTGTATAAATTAATGTTTTAAATATAATTCTTTGTATAAATAAATGTTTTAAATTGTTACTATTATTTCATCCTTCTTCCTACTATGCGAATGAATATTCACATTAAAATTATTTTACAACTCAAAGTCGTTGTCACGTAAAACTTTCGCCTGTATACCGACTTTACAGGCAACCAATTTTTTTTTTTTTAGAATACCCGAATTATCCGGATTATCGGAGTCCGAATTAGCGGGGTTCAACTGTACTAGGTAATCCCGTCGACAAAAAATTATCGCCAAACTGTAAGATTAAATGCCAATAATGGTTGATCGTGAATGTCATATTCAATGACATTAAAAACGATTCACGTGTTTAAAATGTCATTAAGTGATTTTTATTTCGACTTTTATTTGTATTTTTATTAATATTCTACTAATTATTTGTTTTTTCATTTTTCAAAATAAAAATTATGTCAATTTGTATCATTTGGCTATTAGTTTGGTGATTTGTATAATTTGGCGAAACTGGTCGACGGGATAACAGAGTAGTACCCTAACTTTAATATATGGAGAATGTGTGTATTTCCTGATCAGCGTTTTTTCAGGGTAATTGGTGGCCCCCACCTTATATCATAATTAAGGATGCATTGACTAGTGATTTTGGCTGAATATTTGGCCGACAGGTGAATTTTGTCGAAAAAGATTGAGAAAAATAATTAATTTCGCTAATAGATCATGGATAAATGCAAATTTCAATGAAAAGACTGGAAAAAGTGCACTTTTTGTCAAATGATCGAGGGAAAATGTTAATTTCTTTAAAAAATTGCAGAAAAACGTGAATTTTGTCAAAATGCTGCAAGAATATACAAATTTCATCAAAAGTCCGTGAGGCCGTGAAAGTTCAGTTTTTTTCTTGCTGAGCCTGTAGCAAGTCTGAATAATGACTTTTCTTTAATAAGAAAGGGCTCAAAAAAGACCTGTCAGATTTACCTGAGAAGGTTGCTGTAGCTTTGTTTTATTTCTCTAAAAGCATGGAGGATTGTTTGAGACTATCGGGACCGTTCAAGTATTACGTAAGCACTAAAGGGGAGGGGGGAGTCCAGAGGCTGCTTATTTTTTCTGACAAGGGGGAGGGGGGAGTCACGACAATTCTTACGTAAGCATTAAACAACGAAGCAACTGCAGTTCAAATTCAACAAGCAAACAAGGACCGGAAACCTGCAATACCCCAGGCCACTGTTCCAGTGAAAACCTTATAACAGACAATGTTGAAACATGGGTTCAAGGATTCTGGACATCAGATTAAAATATGAACACCAAATTGAACTCCAACATTTGTATGATTTATGGCAAAAATTTTAGTTATGATGCCTAAGTAAGTTAAGACTTCTTGTATATCTTGTTTTACTGTTCAAAGTGATAAATAACAATATATTTAAACCATTTTGTATTCTGTGGTTTGTTTAATGCAATTAGCAACAATATATTAAAATGATTTTATATATTTTGATATCATAATCCCTATATGCCTATATAAATTTGTAGGATTAATAATGTAATTGATTGGTAACTTTTTATAAGTCAAGAAGTATTGATGTATAAACTGTCATAAAATCTTACGTAAGCAAAGGGGGGGGGGGGGTCTAGCATTTGCTTATATTTTCTTACAAGGGGGGGGGAGGGGGTACGAAATGACGAAAAATATGCTTACGTAATACTTGAACGGTCCCATTCAAGGTAAAATGTATTAACTTTTTTCTAAATTTGCATAATTAGTTTTTATATTTTATGTATTAATCAACTCCTAATATTCACAATTTCGACAAGAAAATGTGTTGATTATAGGTTATTTGATTGTATTTTTCTTTTTCACGTATAAATTGAGTTACTATGTTAATTTATTAATGAATACAGGAATGTTAAAAATTAAACAAGCTTCTTTTTACAATAAAATATTTATAAACTTATCCATTTTATAAAGTAAATAATGTAAGTAAAATCATCAGGGTTGGCATTTTTATGACAGTGTGACGGTTTTATCCAATTTTAACAGTCATGTCGAAAACCTAAAATTGAGTCAAAACTGTTTAAAATTATTTTTAAGACAATATTAAATTAAAAAATTTTTATTTTTAAAAACTTGCATAATTTTTTTGACAATTTTAGACCTTATAAACCATTAATCCCGATTGAACTCAAAACATATTTTTGTTCAACACGTTACTTTATATTTATTCTATATTTTCTATTTTTAAATATAGATATGGTAAGCTGTAAATATGGAATAAACAATAATTAAAAGTATCTTTATATTAAAAATATTTTTAAAAAATCAAATGAAATATTTTAATTTTTAAAAATGAAAGTTCATGGTGAAAATACTTGTATAATTTAATGTGTAAAATTACATATGAATGATTACATATATTTATAATTTTTAAATGTTAGTCTCATTCTAAGATTTTATCACATAAAATGATTAAGCTAAACTTACAGCTAAAAACTTGAAATAGCATGCTTAAATAAGGGAAAAAAAAGACTATTTTATAATTTACAAAAATAAAATTTAACGTAAACAAATTTTTCTTAATAATAAAACTAAAACCAACATAATAAAATGAAGATATATATGAATGAATATTGAATTTAACAAACTATCTTCTTTTAAATTATTGATTTAAAAAACATTTAATTATATTCATTTCATATTATAATTCATTTAAATACTCAGAGAGCATTTTGTATTCAAAGTATGAGCATTGAGCATCATCATCAGATGCAAGCAATCTTTCTTTTTTTAATATTTTATTACAAAAAATTTTGTTTTATACTATTTTACAATTTTCTGCTTTTTAACCCTCATGTTTTTGCAATTTCATTTTTACAGGAGGAAGTAAGTTTGGAAGAAGTTCTGGGAGATGAAAATATACCTTTATCGCCATGTATTGCTTCTTTTGGTGAGTGTGGGGTTTCATTTCTGTTACCTAATGTTTAAATTTGAATATTACGTTGCTTACATAATTTTTTTATAGTCATATGTAATCGCTATTTTTACTTTCTTTGATAGAGGAAAATATTGTAATCAAAAGTAGTTAGATATTTTGGGTTTTTTTTTTTTTTTTGCTTTGTTTTTTAAGTCATGAAGACAGCGGAAATTCTTTATTTCTAGAAAGCATGTATTAAATACAAAAATCTTATACTTTTATTAATTTAAGATGCAAGTAATTTTCATTGACATTTATGTCAATGAATCAATGCAAAAATACAGATTTTTGCATTGATCTATTTGTATTATAATACAAATAGATCAATGCAAAAATCTGTATTTTTACTTCTGAGATCATATTATGTAAACCATGTATCCCATATTTAAAAGTAACTTTAATAAATTGCTTTTTATCTATATTCCCCACTAAGAACACATTTTTTTTAAACAAATCTTTTACTAATCAAAGGATGCTGGATAACATTTTCAAGATAGCTATGAATCACTGTATAGAACATTTTATTCTTTGGAATACAAATATGATATCCAATAACGTTTATTTTTATACACAAACATGCATAGTAAATATGTAATAGAATATGATAATTAAGGAAAAAAAGAAAAAAAAAAACCTGGTTTAAAGAAAGAAAAATAAATGTTTTATTTGTGTATTTTGGAAAAAAGGCTCCCCCCCCCCCTTTTTTTTTTCTTTTTTAATCAACTCTGGCAAAAATACATATTTGCATCATGTTAGGAACTTACATTTAGCATTTTATATTGTTAAACCTTGGTATAAAAGCAGGGTTGAAAAAAAACCAGGTTTTTTTTTTAAAAAACCGTTTTTTTGGTTTAAACCGGGTTTTTTTAAAGCATCCTTTTTTATTACAAATACATGCATATTTATTTATAAAAATAGACATTGTTGAATTATAAGTAGTATAAAATCATTTAAAAATAATTTAAATTAAATAATTATAGTTAATTATGTAGAAAATTTTAAAAAATCATATTTTAATTTAAATAGATATTAGTAAAGTTCAAACAATAAGCTACTTTACATAGTGAAACATTGATGTTTTGAAAATGTTTATATATAATCTTTTTATTACTTATAATAAACATTTGATGTAGTTTGATGAATATAATTCTTTTCTACAATTAAAAAAAATAATAAATTTGAGATTGTTCTTGGGGGTTTTGTGTTTTGAGAGACAATTTGAAATCAGCATTTATGGTCATTGGATTTAGCAGATAACTGAGGGGGAAAAAATAATTTGGTATTATTAAAATACTATAACTAGCCCCCAATTTTTGAATACTCATTCAACTTCATATTTTAATTTTAATTCTTAAAGATAATCTGCCCGATAGAAAAAAAAAAAAATTCTTTTATACTTTCACCAAAATCTTAAAGATTATCCAGTTATGTAGCTCCATACTCAAAAGCATTGTGCATGTTATGATAGATTGCTTTAAATAATCTGCATTTTTATTGAAATTATTTTATACTAAATATGGAATATTTTTAACCCATTTTATCTTTGACCAGTTCACATATTCTAAGATTTTTCTTTAGAGCAATGGAATATGTTCACCAATGCATACTGAATTTCATCCTATGCATAAAAAATAACCTAGAATCACTATATTTAATACTTTTTACTGAAATAAAGTGTTAAACGCAGAAAATATTTATATCCAATAATTTGTAAGTCTTAAATTGCAAAGAAAAACGAGAAAATATCATTAGATTTTTTTGAAAAAAAAACAAACCGTGGTTTAAACCATGGTTAAAACCAATTGGTTTAAACCGTGCCAACCCTGTAAGGTCTTGTCATTCTTCATGTATTTGAAAATGCTACAATTAGCAACATCAGATTATTCTGCATTTTTTACATTCTTTTTTATATTTGCTTGAATGATTTTTTTTTTATGTTCATTTCTTTCAACAGTTTCAATGATTAAAACCTCATCATTTTGACTCTGTAGTTATTTCATTATGTCATTGTCATTTATTATAAAGTATAGAACATCTGTCATTTATCAAATTAACACAGAGAATAAACAAGGTAAATTGTAAACATGAAACTTGTTGCTAGTTTCTAAAAATACAGTAAAAATGTTTACGACAATCTGTACATATGTCACTAAAAAGAAAGTGACTAAATATCTTAATTTAAAAAGAAAAAATGTGTTTTTCAATGTAACATCACTTTACCCCATAGGCCCACTTTCCCACATCTCACTTTATTAACCAGATGTAAATTATGTATGTGTATATCAGAGATGGCTTTTAGCCGGCAGAAAATGGTTTCTGCCATGCCAGTGGCAAAAAGTGGTTGTAACCGGCAGAAACTGGCAACAACTGGCATAAACTCATTTTATGACATAATCTGAGATATTTTTAGTGATATTAAAATGCTAATATATAATTTATTCGGGATAAATAATAAATAAAATATTGGGAAAAGTTTTAATTTTAAAAATATATTAATTAGTATTAGAATTTAATAGTTCTGAATCTTTCAAGAAGAATGATCCATGTTATTTGCAGATAATTGAAAATCATGAAAATGATATTAAGGATATAGCAGTTGTTAAAATTATAAATAAATATCATGATTTATAAAGAGTTAAATACTTGTTGCAACTGTTAAAATCTATTGTTGTTGCTTTAAATAAAACTAAAAAACATGAGTGTTCTGTTGCAGCTGCTCATAAAATTTACTCAATGATGGAAATATTATGGAAACACACAAATGCAAGATTCAAATCTCATTTAATTAGCTTATTCAATTCATCTTAAGTATATGGGATCAAAATTGACATTTGAGCATAAAGAAAGAGAAAGAAAATTGCTTTTTGATATTCATCTAAATTTTGTGCTGTATACAATAACCCCTTAGAAAAATAAGCTCCTTTCTCAGAATTATATATATTTTATGATGTTATGTACTTATATGATCCTTTTGAAACTTTTTGCTACTTTAAATAACATTCATAATCTTTATTTTAACTAAATTCTTTATACATTAAATACATGTGTGAATTATGAATCACTGCAGGTTAAAGTTCTTAGTTTCTGCCATGCCAGTTTTTACTGGTTATAACCGCTGGTTTAAACCATCCTGGCAGAAACTTGCCAGCCCTGGTGTATATACACACATGTGGCAGTTAACCTAAGCTAACTTCATGTGCAAATTTGTTAATCTTTCTTACACACAAGTATTTGGTATCCGTACTTGACCAAAGTAGTACGACTCGGTGCAAAATCAGTATATTTTACTTGTTTAACAACTTTGTCTCACATATAATTCATGTTTAAAATTTAATTTTTTTGTTTCAGGTGACCCTTATCAAAATAAAAGAAATTGTATAAAATAGTGTTGCTATACCAGAATTTACGAATGTGAAAAGAGTCAACACTTTTTGTATTTGGATTGGAGTACTCAAGTGGTTGTCCTGCCACATTAGAATTTACGCAAAGGTAACTTATGTTTAAATTTTATTTATAAAGTCCATTATTTTAAAATTGTATTATGTATCATGTGTATGCATGTGTATACATACATAAACATACATTGTAGGATTGCACAACCTTTTTAAGAGAAAGGCCTCTTTCAAAAATTTCTGGGTGTTCGAAGGCCACATCAGTAACAACCTGAAAATTCTATCTCTGGGAGGTAATCTTTAACCTATAATTATATTTTTTAAAATGTGCTTTCAGATTGGTGTGTGTGTGTCTGGGGGGTGCCCTTGGTTCTCCTATCCAATCAACAAATTCAATTCAGTTGGCAAAGATATATCAACAGTTTACACTTGTACATATAACAGTGATACAGCAAGATTTATTTAGAAGGAATGATAATATTGTGACTTTGTTTACTAAAACAAAATAAGCATGAAAGTGGCTAGTGTAAAAAAAAAAAAGTTAACTTTTATGAATAGAAAGGGTAGGAGGAGCTGATCAACAAAATTTGAGATTTTTCAAAGATTTTTAACAAAGTTCAAGAGCCACAGCACCATTCCTAATACATAGTATACATTTTTATTTATAGGCTACATGCTTAAAATATCCGATTAGCATTTTTTGTTAATTTCCATTATCTAAAGAACAAAATTAAATGGCGTATCAAAAATGTGCATAGCTTGGGGCCAAAAGTTGTGCAGATTTTAGAATTTTGCAAGTTTTAGAGTTTTGTAAATTTTGATTGTTTTTTTTTCCAACTTCTTCTTTTTAACACTTTCGAACAAAATTGAAAATTGTTTGCGATTTTGGTTTGTCTGTCCAATTTTCCTCGCTCTAACTCTCATAAATATGTTCATATTATCCTAAAATTTTTAAAAATTTATTAATGTTTACCCTAGCACTAAGACTAACCCTATTTTTAGGGATGCACAACATGTGGCCTGCAGGCCAAAATTGGCCCTCGATGGGTTAACGTGTGACCCGTGAACTTCATCAATTTACAACTGGAAAAAATTGCAATTTTTGTGCATAGGTCGCAGAAAAAAATCCTAAATTTCGTTAAATTGCCACGGTAAAATACAAAATTTCGTCAGTCACTCAAGAATCTCAAGTTTTGGTGATTGAGCACAGAAAAATCATCAATTTCATTGATCAGTTGCAGAAAAATAGCGAATTTCGTTGGTGAGGCTCGTAAAAATTGCTGATTTTGTCCATAAGGCTCGGAAAAAATAGCATATTTCGTCGTCAGGCACGAAAAAAAATTGCAAGTTTTGTCGATCAGGCACTGAAAAAACGTGAATTTTGCCGATCGCGGATCGAATGCGAAAAGTCGCACATTCAATTGATCGAGTAAGAAAAAATCGTCAGCATAGGTAATAACCTGCATTAAATTTATCGGCTGCGGAAAAATCTCATGTTTTCTTTTCTCGGATTATCGCGTGAAAAATACACAAATTTCGTTGAACCGGCTCAAAAAAAGTCATGAATTTTGTCGATCGGGAACAAAAACATTGCAAATTTAGTTGATAAGGCATGGGGAAAATGCAATGCGATGATGTAAAGAAAAATTAAAAATTTCTACATCGGCTGCGAAACAATCGTGAGTTTCGATTTATCAAGAGAAAAAATTCATGACTTCCATCTTGTTGCATAAAAAAGGGCAGAATTCATCAAAATTAGTTCAAGGTTGCGAATTTAGTTGCTTGGGCGCGGAAAAATACTTATTTCGTCAATTATCACCGAAAAAACGTAAATGTCGACGATCGGACATGGAAAAATCACTATTTTTAGTCAACGGGGTCACGAAAAATTGCAAATTTCGTTGGTCAGACAGAGGAATATCGAAAATTTTGTCAATCAGGCTCAAATAAAATCGCGAATTTCCCCAATCGACTTTGTAGAAACTGAGAATTTCATCGATGACTTTCGTAAAATTCTCAAATTTTGTCAATCGGATTTATAATAATCATAAATTTAGTCGATAAGGCTCATAAAAATAGCGAATTTTGTTGATAAGGTACAGAAAAATCATGCATTTCATCAATCTGGTCCTGAAGGAATGTGAATTTTATCGGTCTCGCGAGGAAGAATCGTGAATTTCGTCGATCAGTTATACAAAAATCACAAATTTCAGCGATCGGCTCAGTAAAAATCGCAAATTTTGTTGATCGGGGGCAGAAAAATCGTAAATTTTCTCAATGTTTTTCATAAAAATCATGATTTTTCTCTATTAGCTTCATAAAAATCTAAAATTTTTTTTGATTGGATTCAGAAAATGGTGAATTACGTCCATCAATGTCGGAAAAATCGCGAGTTTCGTCCATCAGAGTCAGAAAAATCACGAGTTTTTTCGACCAGACTCAGAAAATCGTCAATTTTGTTGACAAGCTCGAAAAAAAACGTGCATTTCGTCGATCAGGCAATTAGAAATCATGAATTTTGTCAATCAGATTTCTAAACTTCGTGAATTTCATTGATTGGCTTTGTAAAAATCGAGAATTTTGTTGATCAGGCAAGGAAAAAAATCTCAAATTACGTCGATCAAGAGTGAGAAGATTGCAAATTTTATTGAGCATGTGAGGAAAATTTGCAAACAATTTCATCGATCAGGTTTGTAAAAATTGAGATTTTCATCGATCGGCTTTGTAAAATTTGTGAATATCGTCGATGAGTTTCGTAAAAGTTTGATTGATTGATTTCGTAAAAAGTGCAAATTTGGTCAATCAAGCGTCAATAAATTGCAAATTTCGTTGATCAGGTGCAGAAAAATCGGAACTTCGTTGATCATCTACTTCCTTCTCCTTCATTGATAAAATTCACATTTTTTTCGGCACCAACCACTTTTGTTTTTTTTTTTAGCAATTTTAATAAAACAAAATTTACTCTCCTGAATAAAACCGAGGAATACCATTACATCTAGAAAATAATCCTTGCTGTATGTGTTATATATACAAACATAAAAACTGCTGATACATCCTTACAGATTGAATTGGATTTTTTGATTGGGGTAATGAACTTAAAGGAATAACTTCCCCACTTTCCTCTGAAACCATATTTCTCAGATTATAGGCCACAGATAACCTCATCAAAAATATCTCCATGTTATTGCTGTGGCCCTCGACGACCTTTCATATTTGTAAGTGGCCCGTCTCTTGAGAAGGTTGTGCACCCCTACTATTTTTAAATGAAGTTTCTAGCATGATTTGTTTATTTACATCCACAGTGAAAAGTTTTCCTCTACATTATGTCTGATGGGGAAAAAATGTTTCAAATAAATTTTAAGTATGTTACACCCTGTCAAACATTAAAATTTATCATTTACGAAGTGCACTAAAATATGCATTATGTTAAATGTGTGGTGAAAATAGTTATTCATTTACAGGGCCGCCCAAAACAATTCCATTACATAATGGGTAAAGGGGAGAGGAATTGTATGTGACATATTTTTATTATATTGAACTATTTCAAATATAATAAAATTTATATATCTTACTGAGGCTTAATATAAGTTATTTCATGCATAATACAAAGTGCATGGCATATATAACATTTTAAAATAGAATATTCTATCTGAAGTATTCTGTATCTTATTTAAATGGCTGATGGATGGATGAAATGCATTTATCTTTTATGATATGCGCTTTTAAGTTAAACTAAATTTATCCATATTATATGGTGTATAAATGCTATATTTGATATACAGGGCTATACAAAATAGCTCATAAAGCTTACTGAATGTGAGCGTGAATTATTTAAAGGTGTTTTTAAAATAAGTTATGCATTTTTACATTAAAAATAATCAGTTTACAAAGAAATTTTTTCTAGAAAATAGGTAAATATATACAAGGTCATGCAAATAATTTGATACATGGTTGCCTATGGATAATAATTTCTGAAAAGGGTTATTTTAGTACTTTTAGGAGTGTTTTAGTTTGGATTAAATTTTAGCTAAATATGGTGTGTAATAAAGGTACTAAGTAAACTACATGGTTGAACAAAAGTATTAAAGTATCTTTTCCATCTATTAGCATAAATTGCTGAAAGAGAAATTTTAACCTGTTAGACAATTTCTTGCTAAATTAAATTTCCTCATTATATAGTATGCATATCAACAGAGATCAAATACAGGGCTGTTCAAAAATATTGGAATTCATATTTGGTTATGGGCAGTAAATTATTTGTCTAAATAATGAAGTTTTGCTGTTTTCCTATCAGTTTGTGTTAAAAATGATCTTATTTTCAATAACTACTTTTTGGAAGAATACTTTTTAATTGCCGATTTCATTGTTTACATTTTGAAATGCACGCAGATTTCCTAAGATACTGAATTTTTGAAGTGTCGAATTTAAAGACTACTGTAATATGCATTCAACTGGACCCCCTTTTTTTTAGAATTAAATATATTTTTATGTCATAATTTTTTATCAAGCTATTTATCTTTTTAAGCTCTATAAAAAAATAAAATTTTATTTTGCAACTATGACCAAGTGCATGATAGAAAATTATTTGAATTTGGCATGAAAATATGTATATACAGTCCACTCCCTCTAATCCGCAACCCTATAATCTGCAAACGCCTATAATCAGCACTATATTTTAGATGTAAACAAACAGTTAAAATTTCCTTTTTTTAACCAAGATCATGCACACTTTGACCATAATAAAAGTTGAACTATGCATTTAGAAATTTTTATTGCATTTGTGCGTTCATTAGAAGGAAATGTTTTATGTATCTTATAAATAAATAACTATTAAGACTGCTATATTCTGAGCACATTTGCTGGCTACATAAAAGATAAAATAGCTCTTTAGGATAAATATCTTATTTTATTTAGGAAAAAAAAACATGTTACTTATCAAGAAAACCTGACTCTTAAGGGCATCAAGATTAAACAGCATAGCATAGATAAAAAATGATAAAGCAAACCACTACCACTGTGAAGTTTGATAGATTTAAAAATAAAAAGAAATTTTTTTCATTAATTTTGTATTATATCATTTAAATATGTTCCTATTGACTATAGCTTTTTATGCATAAAAAAGTATTTTCTTTCATTTTTGTACTATTTTTTTGCTGTACATTTACACATTTGCTGATAAATTCCAAATATTAGAATGTAAACAAAGAAATGACCTATAATCTGCAAAATTCTATAATCCGCAAAACCCTTGGTCCCGACCTGTGTGGATTAGAGAGAGTGTACTGTATACAGCTTATTCATATATTTTATTTTGGAATAATTAGCTGTTCCATTTAGAGAGAAAGTAGATTTTACACATATTTACATTGAATAAATTTAAAAATGTGTGAACTAGAGCTTCTATAAGAATAGTCTTAATTTATAAAAGGAAGCTTGTGAAGAAACTTTGAACATGCTTTTTTAAGATGCATGAGACTACATTTGATTATATACACTGGATTTTAATTTTTTTGTATTTTAATTGTTTTGGCCTTTTCAAATCTGTGATTTTTAAAAAATTGTAAATATTGTTTGATGTTTTACAAAGAGAAGGTACAGATTTTTTTTTAATTTTTGGTACCTTTTATTTGTAAACACCAGAAAATATTTACAAAGTGGAATTTTTTAAATTTATGCATATTTGAAATTCCCAGAACACTAAATTTTTTTAATATTTTTTGAATTATACATATGTTTTTCCCCATAAAAAATTTATAGTTTCACAAAAAGTTAAAGAATAAAATTTTATTTATAAGTTTTTTGTGTTCTTGAAAATATATAAATGAGTTTCCATTATCAATAAAGAAACAAGCTTGTGAAAACAGTAAAGTATTAATTTTTGAACACGTGGTTATTAATAGTGAAAAAAATTAACAGATGTTGATGAAAATGCAAGGTACTACCGTTCATCATTTCTTTAATTATTTAAAAATTTATAAAGGGATGATTAAGTCAGACTATGAAAAAATATTTTTCAAATACACATTAAGAATGGATTAATAATGAGAAATGTTCATGTGAAACATTTCACAATATTAAGGCTCGACATTAGGCACAGAAAAAGACCCGGATGATAATGTAAAGTCTATGGGGGTGTTTTTTTTTTCAAATATTTTGCTCAAATTTTAATATTTTTACATGATTTTTTTGCACAAGATAGCTGAGGGCAATCCACAACTGACCTAGTTTTTACTTTTTCAGTTTTAGTTTGATTTTTTTTTTTTTAAATTACTTTAACTTTCGAAACTGGTTCCGAAATTGAAACTATCGTAATATAAAAAATATAAAAGCAAAATCGAAAAAGTTAAAACTAGGGCAGTTTTGGATCGTACTCAGCTATCTCATGCAAAAAAATCATGTATAAATATTAAAATTTGAGCAAGATATTTGAAAAGAACGCTCCCATAGACTTTACATTATCATCCGGGTCTTTTTCTGTGCCTAATGTGGGGCCTTAAGCCATTCTAATATATAATAAAATATATTGAAACATTAAACAGGGAAGAAATCTAATTCAAGATGTCATATTAATAGAAAATGTTTAAATCTTACTGATTTAATTATGTGTTAGAACAAAATTACTTTTTTGTACTTGCATAATTATTTTTAATATGTATGTTTTGTATTTTTAATAGGGCTTTTTTTGGAATCAATCCAGAAAATGGATCGAAAAGCCAGATCTCATGAAAATGTTATATGTGTGATGATTTTTAAGTGACTTGTTTTTATATTCTATATGTATTCAGTTGTTAATTGTAAATTCATAAAAATAAAATTTATGTTTATTGATAAATTTTTGTAGTTATTGTAAGCAGATTATTCATTTAATCTTAAGTTCCAATTTCAGTTCCTAAAGTCAGAGAATTCAGCATAAATTTAAAAAAATGGGCAATTAATATGAAAGGTACTAAAAGTTATAGAATTTATAATAAGGTAGGAAAATGTCAGAGAAAATGCAACTGTCTAATTTTTACTGGTCAAATGGCCAGTTAATCTACTCAAAAAATGCATTATGATAGTATAATATTAACAAAATGATGTGATGCAAGGTAAGGGAATTCATTTAGGAAAAGAAATGGGGATTTTTAACTGCAGTATTGGCTTCCCAAATATGAATTGGTAATTGTTGTCTAATTTTACTAAATGACACATAGACACCAATATATATATATATATTATAAGCACGCATTGATAACTTATTGCAAATAACTGACTGTATTAAAGTACATTTTAATTGAAGCATTTATGTCTAATGATTTTGATAATAGTATAATAATTTGTCACTTTTATTGATGGTAAACATTTTTTGTCCCTTAAAAAAACTATTGTACTTTTTTTAATGAATTGTTTAAAATACTTTGCAATATCTTACTTGCATAGTATAGCCAGCATCACATTAAGGTTACAATTGAACAAAAGAAATATTTAATATCATTTGTATTATTATAAAATGTAGCACATTGCATTTTATTTTAATCATGTTAGAAGTATGTAGATGCTTAATTTTTTTAATGAAATTTCAGGAAATTTGCTAACATTTGGTTAAAAAAAATCTGAATTTAAATTGAATGCTACATTATTTATTTTCAAGTGAGCTTGGTCAATTTTGAAATTTAAAATTGACTCACAACAAACAGTATTATTTTCTGTTGAATTAACAGTAATTACAATATCCCTAAAACACCCATAAAACAAGAATAAATTTATATTTTAGAAATATCTCAGATTTATGCTATATAGAACTGCAAACTATTATAAAGATTTGTTTTATTATTTCAAATTTCTTTTTAAGTTTTCTAAATAGCTTGAAATACATTTGAAATTGTTTTGATTCTAAAAATTAGGCATATTTTTCTCAGAATCAATATTCACAGTATTAATGAAAATATTCTAATCAATGTGTAAAATTAAGTTTTTGCAATGAAGCTTTTTCCACAACACTGATGTATTGAAAGGGCTGTTTTTTAGATTTTTATTATGTTCAAAATAAAATACAAAGTAACATTTGACTACATGTCTGTTGATTATGGAAAATAACTCATTTTGAAAACACTAAGTGAATCATTTCTGATTTTGATATGCTTATTTTCTATTTATTATTGTTATATTGGGTTAATTGAATGACTCTTTGCTTAATAACCGGAAAATGTTTTCAACAACTCTTGTGTATTTTATAGTCCAAGAGCCGACAGCAGTAAAACCTATGTTATCGAGCACAAGAAAAAAAACCTTTATTTTATGGAAGAATGGTAATAGGGGAATGAAATGATCCATGCCTGCTGGAAATAGGAGGTGCATAAGCCAAAAATTAATGCCACTAGTGGCTCATTCATAGATTTATTATTGTGTTTTATTGCTCCCAGTTTTCCATGTTTTCATATGGCAAACCCAATGTTAAACCTTTGAGTAAACCTCTAATATTAATTTTTGGCTTATGCACCTTTTCAATTCTGGCAGACATGGATCATTCCATTCCCCTATTAAACTGCTAAAAATTTGACCTTTTTTGCTGCATCGTCACTCCCCCACTTTTATAGAATATATTTTGATCCATGAGAATGCGCCATAATATGGTTAAGTAATAGTTTTCTATAAAAGTGGTGGAGTGACGATGCATTAAAAGGGTCATATTTTCAACAGTACTTCTCTTCGATAAAATAAAGGATTTTTTTCTTGTGCTCGATAATATATGTTTTTGAACTGTCAGCTCTTGGATTATTAGAAGTGTGTGCTTCTTATGAACTTTTGATACGAACATTTTAGCTGGATGCCTGAAATACAAAACATCCATGAATAAATGTTCACTTGTGTTGAGAACACAGTATATTTTGAACAGTAGTGTGCAGTATTTTAAAATTATGCACCTTTAAGTTGTTACAGAAATGTAAGTTATCCCTTGCTTCTTTTTCATAATAACCATGTCTGACAAGTTTATCAAATTACATTGCTTTAAATTTAAAATTAAATAAAAATTAAATCTATAAATTCACAATGAATGACTTTTATATTTTACTGTTAAACTGCCCAATTATATATGGTTTAAAAAAGAAAAAAATGCTCGAAGGCTTTTATAAAGTGTAAATGAACTTCTATTATAACATTCCTCCAATATTTTAAAATATTTGGTTGAACTCTTATTATGTAAGCTCATTTTCATGTGAAATTTCCTGCTGTAAAGTCATGCTGCTTTTACCAAGAATATTTTTTTTTGTAAATATATGGCCAGTCCATTAAATGCATGCTAACATATCATCAAATTATGTGCCAAGACCGTAAGATTATGGTTAAACATATACGATCACTCACTGTTAAATTGGTCTTTTTTACGCCCTAACCGTAATAGCACAGACCATAAAATTACATTCATGGACCGTAAGATTATGGTTAAACATATACGATCACGCACTGTTAATTTACAGTATTTTTTACGCCTTGACCGTAAAAAGGCAAACCATAAAATAACATTTAAGGACCGTAATTATATAGTTAATGCCGTATTACTTAGCCCCGTAAAATTACGGGCTGCATAAAATGATGGGCATGGAATTTTTTTTTACGGTGTATGGCTGGAATCTCTGCTGCCGGTCTCTGCCCGTAATTTTACAGGGATATTTTTAACAGTGTAGTCTGTACATAGAAAATAACAGGTTGATAGTGATTACAGAGTGCAATCATTATCAATTTTAAAATGACATGCTGAAATTAAAACTTGTCATTTATTATAGAACGCTTCAAACAATTTCTTCGGGATTTAAACATTTTTATATTTAAAACATTGCAAAAGCACTTATTCTTTAAGTACTGCTTAATGTTAAAATGCGTTTTACTTTGATTAAAATCTATTAGAAAACGAAGCATAAACTTCTATCCTTTTTTTTTATCCTTCCCTATCACTTAATTTGGTACATTTAAAATAAGTTTGAGTCCATTAAGTGTCTTCCACTTCGCAATTTGTTCTCATGTGAGACCATAGCAATACTTTCTCACCGCCATACTTCCTAAGAAGTCAGTTGAAATTGCGAAACTGGGAGATTTTATGTTGATTGGTTTGAGAGGTTTTTAGAAAATTGAGGGCATCACCTTATCCATTTGATCATATTTGACGATGTAGGTACGTAAAGACAGATACTACTGAAGAATTTTCACTTAATTCAGTAAATTAAGTATACTGTACAAGACTTAATTTCAGTAAGTGTTCAAGATTTTAAGCTTCCTCATACAATCAACCCGGATGACATTGTCTCATGTTGCCTTTGAATACAAAAATTTTATTGATGCTTTCATTTAAACAATTTTTAGTTCTTTTTTTTTAAGTTCAAAGAATATAAATTGTGAATTTTAAAAATCATATTTGGTATTTTTAAAGAAAAGTTTAAAAAAAAATGCTATTTAAAAAGTGGGATAAAAATCACACCTTGGTGGCTTGGTATCTCAACTAAAAAATAATAAAATAATTGAATATGTCAATAATCATAAACTAATTGAATGTATGCTATCTGTGTAAAAATGAAGTTTTACTAAAAAAACGGTAACCACCCGCCGTAATTTTTGAAACATGCTATGATGATATGGTTACGATTTTATGTTATATTCATCATTCAGCTTTACAAGTGAACTAAAAACATGATTTTTCATTTAATAATGTGCATCTTTTTTAAAGCACTGTGAAGTTTGGCAGCCAGGGCCGGCGCTAGACATTTCGCCGCCTGAGGCGAGCCTTATTTTGCCGCCCCTTTGATGTCATTTTTTTAAATCCACTACTCAAACTTTTTTTTAAAAATAAGTAAATTAATATAGTAACTATAATTTATTTGCATAAATATAATATAAAATGCATTATAAAATGCATTTACATTTAAGGAATTTAAAATAACAGAATTGCGTAACTTATTTATTTTATTTTACTTTTTTGCATCTTTTTAAAAAATAACAACAGCTAACTTGGCATTAAATTAATAAATCATATTCTACTAATAAATAATAAAAAAAAAAAAACCTTGAAAGTGAAAGTCTCATACAAAGAATAACAGTAAAACTACAAAATTTCTTCTGCCTTGTTTTTCCTTTCGAAAAATCACGCACGTTATGAATATATATATATAAAAATCCTATTACAACAGGTAAAGAATGCTTTTAAAATAGTTATTACTGAGACAAAATGTGTCAAACACTTAAAATCAATCACATTGCGTATAAAATTTGTGTATGAATTTCAAAGAGAAAAATAATGATATAGCATTACAAGCTATTTATCTTTTTAAAATCGTATATACAAAGCAAATCGCATATTGGTAATATTAATAAGAAAACAGCTATTAAAAATAAAATGAAAGTTATAGAAGTGAGTTATTTCTCTTGATTTAGCTTTGCAGAAATCATACATTACAAAGTCGAAATATAATGTATAGAGCGAAAAAATAAAAATAAATATATAAACTTATTAGAGCAAACTTCGCAATATAATATTCACATTAAATGGGAAAATTATGACATGCAGAGAAGATTACATTATTATTTCAAATTTGATTTGACATATTTAATATTATAATAACAATATTGTTTTCAAAAACACTTATCAACAATGAAATATTTAATTCAATGATAAATTGACCTTGAATTTTTTTGTGAAAATCGTTTTTATATCACTCTAATCAATATAGAAAACAATTACATTTTCATCTGCTAAAATAATTTAATTTACTCGCGCAGCTGACCTGATAGACGCGGCGTTTCCGGCCTCTATAAAAAATTGCAGACAGTAAAATTTATTTAAGATTAAAACAGGATTTCTTTTGCAAAGTCAAAAAACCATCACAGAGCGAGCAAAAAATTAATAATATTAAAAAAAAATCAGAAAAATTCGAAAATCGCTAAGCGAATTTCGAATAAATTTAACTGAAAAGAGAGCACATTTTAGTACATTAGGTTAAAAGTTAAAACAGATTTCCTTTTTAATAAAGTTATAAAAATGTTTCGAAGCTAAAAAAAAAAAAAAAAAAAAAAAAAAAAAAAAAAAAAAAAAAATACAGTAAAGGTCTCTAAAGATAAAAAAAAATTGCGCAAATTAAAAAACTTGTGATTCTTCAAAAACTCATGTTGAAAATTGCATTAAAACTCGTGAAAAATTCAAAAATCGCGGAAAAATAATTTTAATGTATTACTCTGAAAATTGTAACAAAGTTTGACAAAATTTACAACAGTGAGATAAATCTTACTAACAAAAGTACATAGCAGAAATTCGTTTCTAAATGTAAAATAAATAAATAAATAAATAAATAAATAATATTGCGAAAGCAAAAGAAAAAAAAAAAGGCTAAAAACCGCATTAAAAATAGTGGGATAAATGTTTGGAGGGAATTTCATATTATGAATGTCAGAAGATTGTCGCGGAACGCAAAAGAAGGATGAAAATTGCATTGAAAATCGCATTAAAAATCGCATTAAAAATCGCAAAACATTGAAAATCACGTATGATAAAACGATTAGGTTAAAATTTCCAAACTGAATTATTTTTTACAAATGTTAAAAAAAGAAAAAAAAAGCATTACGCAAAAACATCTGCGTACTGACATGCTAAGAATCTCGTTGAAAATAATTTTAAAAATCCATAAAAACGAAAAATAAATAAAATAAAAAATAAATTTTCTAAACAAAATTTACAACATTAGTGAGAAGTTTGAAACCAAATGCCTTTTACGAATACGAATGTCAAAAAAAAAAAAAAAAAAAAAAAAAAAAAAAAAAATCGCGTCGAAATGAAGAAAGAAACTAGTTGGATGTGCCAATCCCAAAACTTTCTGCTATCTCATACATGCATTTTAATATAAAAAAAAAATTACTCATTTTAATGCTTTAATAATTTTAATTCAATACCCTACCAACTTTGATTTTCATCTTAAATTTCTGCTTCAATCAATTAATCGGAGTAAAAACGAATTTCCGTCTCTGCACGAGCCGATGGACAATAGAATGATAGGCAGATTTTTTTTTTTCAAATTCAGGGAGGACCTACTTGCTTTACCAAAAAATAATCATATACAAAATGTTTAGTTCAGTTCTAGAACTAACTTCATACACTTTTATGTGGTGCAATATTGAAAATGGCATAAAATTCGGTATTGCAGCGCCCCCTTCCGGCGGATTTTTTTCAGATTCAGAGCGATCCAACTAGCCATAGCCATACACTTACACAAAAAATTTCTTTCAATTCGATGCATAACTTCATGTACTTTTGGTCGGTGCAATATTGAAAATGGCACAAAAATCGCGATTGCAGCGCCCCCTTCCGACGGATTTTTTTCAAATTCAGGGAGCACCAACTAGCCATAGTCATACACATACACAAAAAATTTGGGTCAATTCGATGCATAACTTCATATACTTTTGGTCGGTAAAATATTAAGAATGCCACAAAAATCGCGATTGCAGCGCCCCCTTCCTGCGGAATATTTCAAAACTGAAGGACGACCTGCTTACCACAGCCAAAAACACTCACAAAAAATTTGGTTCAATTCTATGCATAACTTCATACACTTTTTGATGGTAGAATGGCGACATACAGACAGACACACAGACACACGGACAGACAGACATTTTGTAAAAACATGTTTTTTGGAATCTCTGACCGCTAAAACGTGTAAATCCGTCGAAAACCGGAAGTCGAAAAAAATTTCGATTACAATACTTTCTTCTATTGGAGATAGAAGAAAGTAAAAATGCAGAGGGCAAAATTTCCACTAGTGGGCTAAAACATTTGTAATCCGAATTACCAAAAATTCAAAAAATGAGGAGACAAAATTTGCTACATTATGCGAAAAAGTTTTAAATGGAATTGTTTACGAATCTAAGAAAAAAATCTCGGCGAAACAGGAGAAAATCCAAAAATCACTAGAAGAATTAAAAATTATCTTGTGGATTTCGAATAAATTTTATTGAAAAAAGGGCAAAATTTACTACATTGGGTTAAAATATTAAAAGCTGATTTATTTTATTAATATATGGAAAAATCGCCGGAAACACAAAAATCGTCAAATATCGCAAGGGACCAAATTTACGCAAAGATGGCCTTGGTTCAGTCTAACAAGAATTACTTCTTGAAGTCAAAAAATTGGCGTGAAACACAAAAGTGTAAAGAAATATAAATTGGGGAAGATAAAATGTAAGATGTCCTGAAGTAATAAGGTCGAGCTCTAATATTACGCGTAATCATGAAGAAATCTGGGAGAAGGCACCTACGGGTTTTGCGCAGAAAAGCTCCAAAGCATCTAAATAACCTTTGAAAACCTAATACCTAATTAATAGATTACATATAATGGACTACATGTTCAATATACATTACAGATATATATATATATATATATATATATTTATTTAATGGAAATATAAGGAATTTCCCAAAACAAAGTTTAATAAGTTTTAAGAAGCAGAAGGAGGGTTTTTTTTAATCCTTCGAGGGGGGGGGGGGGGTTAACATCTTTAAGTCGGTCAAATGGGCTATCGTTTTGCATGGATTTTTTAAATTCTAAATTGAATGACACCATCTGCAAGTCGGTACGATCAGTTTTTTCAAAGTTACGGCACGTTTCATGAATGAAATGGCAAAAATTATACTTTATTCAGATAAAACAGTTTTTTTACAGTAACAACTGGTGGTCTTTCACCAAAATTTGGGGGAAAACATATCGTTTTGTTACTAAACATGAAAATTCGATGAATTCCCCCAAAATAAACCATTACTTTTTTTTGGGGGGGGGGATGGAAGTTCATCGAGGGATGGGAATACTTCAACTTCTTTAAAATAGATGAATTGGGTATCATTTGTTATGCATTTTCAAATTCTGGATCAAATAACATCATTTGTAAGTCCTTCGTACAATCATTCTTTATAAAAATTATGGTAAGTTTTATAAATATACAATGTTGAAAGTTATGTTTTATTGATGAACACAGCTTTGTCATTTTTATATCACGTTCAAAACTTGTTATATCATGTCAAAAAATAACAAGCCTTTTAAACATCCTCAAAACAGTAATAATCAAAATTCAAAGTTCATCAAATAATCAAAGTTCATCAAATTTCTTCAAGGTTAGTAAATATGTCAAAATATCCCATGTATTCATATTTTTTTATTGCTAAAACCATTCATGACTTTGTATTCATAAAACCTGCCTGCCAGAACTTTATGATGTATAACTGCATCGACTTGCCGAAGTGTCATTCGATTCCGAATTAAAAAATACATAGCAAACATTCTACAGTGCGCTTTAGCTAAAGAAAAAAATTGAATTCTCCACCAGAGTAAAAATTCGCCCTTCTCCTAAAACACCTTAATGCAGCTCTTTTCAAGGAGGGGTGGAGGGGTCATCGGATCTTCAAGTTTTTTTTTTTGGTCAAAACAAAACTTTTTTCAATTTTTTGTGAATGGCCATTATTTGGTGTTACTCATATTTTGGTCTATTTTACCTGCACAAATATGCGAGACAAATGCCGCCCTTTTGGGGTGCGCCCTGAGGCGGTCGCCTCACTTGCCTCACCCCTGGCGCCGGCCCTGTTGGCAGCTACCCTCTGGATCCCCAAAACGCCCGAGACCGCCCGAGATATTATGAGATATTTTCGTAATTCTTAATTCCCACCAGAAAATCAAAACGGCAATATTTGCTTTAATTAATTACAGAACATTCCGTATTTAAATAAAACGAAATTAGCCATTGAATTTTTCTGGTAGAAAATCAGATTTTTTGAACTACATAATTTCTAGAACGTGTTCTGTCATGGGAATTAAAGAGTTAAAAATAAATTACAAAATTCCGTCTGTATATAGAAAAGAACAGGTTGGTAGTAATAACAGAGTGCAATCATCATCAAATTTAAAACGGCATTCTGTTGTTCAAATTAGTTATTTATTACAGAAGATTTCAAGCAATTTCTTCGGGATTTAATCATTTCTATATTTAAAACATTGCAAACGCACTTATTCTTTAAGAGCTATTTAATGTTAAAATGCGTTTTACTTCGATTAAAATCTATCAGTAAACGAAGCATAAATTTCTGTCCTTTTTTATCCACCCACATGTCTAATTTGCTCCATTTTAAATAAGTTTGAGCCCACTAAGTGTTTTCCACTTCGCAATTTGTCCTCATGTGAAACCATTTAAAGTAATGCACTGTCACCGCCATACACCCTAAGAAGTCTATTGAAAGTGCGAAACTATGAGATTTTATGTTGATTGGTTTGAGAGATTTTTAGAAAATTGAGTGCACTGCCTTATCCATTTGGTCATATTTGACGATGCAGGTGAATAAAGATAGATACTGCTGAAGACTCTTCACTTAAATCAGGAAATTGTACAAGATACATTGTACAAGACTTAATTTCAGTCTTTAGTGTTGATTAGTTAGATTTCAATCTTTCAAGTACAATCAACCGAGATGAAATTATTTACTGACAATCTTAATTCGTTGTCATATTTAGATTCATTGCCTAAAAACACACCAAGGGGATTAAATACTGAAAAGTTACCGGAAAAAAAAAAGCATGAATTCAGGTTAGAAGTTTGGTGTATAATGCGTTCTCCGGAATTATTTTCTTAATAAAATCTTTTTCAAGTGACCAGAGAAAAAACCCAATTTTTTTCATTTTCTTCAAAAAAATTAGTCACTTATGGAGGGAACTCAATTGGGATGGTCTCTGAATGGAGGTAAAATTAATATTGAGTCTATTGGAATAAAGTTAGTTCCATGAATAAACGATCGTTCAGGGAGATGCCCTGACAGGGAAGTTTAATTGTAATTAAATATAGTACGCTATCTCGTGTAAAAATATAATTTTACTAAAAAAATGACAACATCCCTCAATAATTTTTGAAAAATATTATTATTATTATTATTATTATTATTATTATTATTATTATTATTAAGCACTGCGAAGTTTTGCAGCTACTTAAATAATACATCATTACAAAATTCCATCTGTACATGAAAAAAACAACAACAACAACAACAAAAAAACAGGTTGAATGTAAAAACAGAGTGCAAGCACCTTTAAATTTAAGATTGTATTCTGCTGTTCAAACTAGTTATTTATTATAGAAGACTTCAAACAATTTCTTCGGATTAAACATTTATATATTTATAAAGTCAATATTTTTATATTTATAACATTGCAAACACACTTATCCTTACAGTATTATTTAATGTTAAATTATACGTTTTACTTTGATTAAAAGCTATCAGAAAAAGAAGCTTAAACTTCTTTCCTTTTTTATCAACCCACATCACTTAATTTGGTCCATTTTCAATAAGTTTGAGTCCACTAAGTGTCCTCCATTTCGCAATTTGTTCTGACGTGAGACCATTTAACCCTTTGCGGGGCAGTGCAAACTCATTGCTTAAGTATTGAAATAAGTGACTGACACCGGAATTTGAAAACAACTTTATTTGAAAATAAGAAAACACTATGTTTCACGCATTCAATAAACCGTAATTTTCTTTAACAAAATTCCGGTGCCAATGTGGCGTTTGGGAATTAAAATTAAGTGGTATGTCTATGAAACCAGCGCGCCTCAAAGGGTTAAAGCAATGCACTTTCACCGCCATACATCCTAAGAAGTCAATTGAAAGTGCGAAACTGGAAGATTTTATGTTGATTGGTTTGAGATATTTTTAGATAATTGGGGGCATTGCCTTATCTATTTCATCATATTTGACGATGCGTAAAGACAGATACTACTGAAGAGTCTTCATTTAATTCAGTCGATTAAGCACACTGGACAAGACTTAATTTCAGTATTCAGTGCTGATTTAATGTAAGATTTTAATCTTCCTCGTACAGTCAACTGGGATGACATTGTCTCCTGTTCTCTTTCAAAACCTAAATATCATTGAAATTTTTATTTCATAAATTTCTAATTATTTTTTGTTTTAGTTCCAAGATATCGATTGTGAATTTGAAAATTCATATTGAGTATTTTTAATGAAAAGTTAAAAAATAATCATATTATTTAAAAAGTGAAATAAAGTCACACCTGGATTCGGGTGACTTTGTCTCTTAAGTGCAAAATCATAAAATAAGGCTTAAAAATTTTGTAAGAAAATGCAAATCCACTATTATGATAAACTAATAAAACATAATAATAATAATAACTATGTCATTTCCAGATTTAAAAAAAAATGTGTGAACATAAAAAGAAAGACAAAATTTATAAAAAAAAATGAAAGAAAATGAAAAACATATTAAAACAACTAACAATTAAGACAATAAAATTAATATTTTTCAATAAAAAGTGCTATGAAGTTATAATTACGATTTTATGTCATATACAACATTCTGCTTTACAAGTGAACTAAAAACATGATTGTTTATTCAATAATGTACAATTTTCAAAAATTTTTATTATTATAAATATATATAGGACAGTTGCATCATAAAATTTAACTAATAATAACACATTGCTCAGTGGTGCACAAAACAGGAATTTTAATATACATTAGTACATATTAAAATAAAATAAAACTTTCAACGTTTCGCGCCGTCTTCTGCGGGCGTCTTCAGGAAAATATGAAATGGAAGGACTACGTTTGCATCTTGTTCGAGAGATAATATTTCTATAAAATTAAAAACTAAATGAATTAAAATTTTAAAAAATGTTGCCAATTACACGTGAGTAAAAATTAAAATATTGCAAGGAAAGAAAAATTTTAAGGTTTTATGATGTTATGCCATATTTTTGGTATATTGTACGATAAATTATCATTACATGGTTTATTTTCTCGTGCTATGATTTCGATGGATTCTTTTATTTTACCTAGAACTGGGTTATTGCATGGAACTATGATTTTGGCTTCCTCAAAATTAATATGGCAACCCTTGTTTGCCAAGTAGAAGCGAGCAAGGGCAGTATTCTGTTTATATTGTTCATTATCTCTGCGATGTTTTTTAATTCTAATTAAAAGTTTCCGCGTTGTCATGCCGATGTAGACTTTTTTAAGATTATTAGATAAAGTGATGGGGATTTCATAAATTCCAGATTTTTGATCTATTGGAATTTTGTCGATTTTATCTGTAACGAGGTCAATGAGACATAGAGGAGGAATGGCGACAAGTTTTATGTTATATTTTTGTGCGATCTTTTTTACTTTTTCAAATATGTAAGGGATATAATGAAATTTTCTGTAAACTATAAGTTTATTCTGTCGTTGGCCAGATGTGGGAGGAGTATTGTACTGTTGAACTATTTTATTTATAAATTTTGCTGGAAAACCAATAAATGACCTGAAAGCAGATATTTTGTAATCGAAAGGCATGTTGGCTGAAAATGGGATAGCTGTATTTTCTTTTATTGGTTTTCTATAAACTGAAAATTTTAAACTTGAATTGCATCTATTAATTTGAACATCTAAAAATGGAAGGGTGGCGTTTTCTTCGACTTCAAGGGTGAAATCAATACTATTGCTTAATTTATTGACATCTTCTAGAAAAACATATAAATCAGCCAAACTGTGGTACCATAAGATGAAAACATCATCAACATAACGGAACCAACATTCAGGTTTTAAATTAAACGTATTAAAAATTTTTTGTTCTAGTGGTCTTAATGCGAATTCAGCAAAAAAACCGGATGCTGGTGACCCCATCGGCGCACCATGCAGCTGTCGGTAAATATTCTTATTAAAAATGAAAATGTTACTGAAAACTATTAGGTTTAGGCCAGATTTAAGGGAGGATTTGATATCTTGAGATATATTTGAATTTTTATCTATTATCAAGAAAAAGCGAGCAAGGGCAGTAAGGCAAGGCAGCGAGCAGGCAAGGCAGCTGCCCTTGCTCGCTTCTACTTGGCGAACAAGGGTTGCCATATTAATTTTGAGGAAGCCAAAATCATAGTTCCTGGCAATAACCCAGTTTAAGGTAAAATAAAAGAATCCATCGAAATCATAGCACGAGAAAATAAACCATGTAATGATAATTTATCCTACAATATACCAAAAATATGGCATAACATCATAAAACCTTAAAATTTTTATTTCCTTGCAATATTTTAATTTTTACTCACGTGTAATTGGCAACATTTTTTTAAATTTTAATTCATTTAGTTTTTAATTTTGTAGAAATATTATCTCTCGAACAAGATGCAAACGTAGTCCTTCTATTTCATATTTTCCTGAAGACGCCCGCAGAAGACGGCGCGAAACGTTGAAAGTTTTATTTTATTTTAATATGTACTAATGTATATTAAAATTCCTGTTTTGTGCACCACTGAGCAATGTGTTATTATTAGTTAAATTTTATGGTGCAACTGTCCTATATATATTTATGAAGTATACCAATGCTAGGTTAAATTATGGACTTTAATTTCATTTTTAAATGTTTCAAGGCAGAGAGATTGCGACTTGACCGAAAGATTTTGAACTTATCTTTTCTCCAGAAATGTAAGAAAGAAAAAGTTATTCCAAAGTTTATTTCTATCAAGGATAATGAAGTTTTCAAAAGATTTCCACAGAAGAAACTTAGTTTTGAGCTCCAATGCCTGAATCTATACATTAGACACAAATTCGCATACGTCAACTTTTTATCAAATGAGGTTTTTCATCTTTATAGTGAATTTGTTGATAAAACCCCTGCTGATATTTTCAACCATAAAATGCATATAATATCCAGTTTGCTGCATATCCAACATACAGAGAAAACTAATATCCACAAAAGGAAATTCAAACTACTTATGGACCGGAAGCTTCGTTCTTCGCCTCCTTCAACTGCTAAACGAGTTCCTTATATTAATTATTCAAGTAAAGTCTTTTCTAGTATTGAAGATAGTGCTCTTTCTCTTGGACCAAAATTTGTATTTGATAATAATAAAAACCGTAATAGTATTATTGCAGATTGTGAAAACATCATTCAAGTCATCCCTGAAAGTAATAGAGATGAAGAGCGGGCAGCAATGTACAGATTAGTAAGACAAATTTCATATAAGCAGAATAAAGAACAGAGCGTAATTTTGAGGACATTAAATAATTTAAAAAAGGACCCTAATATTATCATTATCAAGACAGACAAATCAAACAAAATAGCAGTTTTGGACAGATTAACTTACGTTGATAAAATGAATGCGTGTATTGCTGATATGGATTGTGAACTTCTGTAGGAAGATTTAAACAAGAAAATTTTCCGTAAAGTTGAAGAGTTGGTTCGCACTGGAAAATGGCCAGATAGTATGAAATCACTTATTAAGATCAATCATACTGGTGTTACTCCGATGTTGACTGGGAGACTGAAAGATCATAAGCCAGGTTTACCATTGAGACCCATAGTTTCCCGCTGTGTTGCACCCACATACTTTTTAGAAAAGGCTTTCGTAATCTTCTTGAAATCGATACTTCCTGTTTCAGAATTTGCAATTTTGTCTACAAGAGATTTTATTGATAAAGTTAAAGTCATTCCAGTTAATACAAACACCATTATGGCTAGTTTAGACGTAGTTTCATTATATCCTTCCATCAATATGCACGAAGTCATAGAATACATTAATTTGATAATAGATAAAAATTCAAATATATCTCAAGATATCAAAACCTCCCTTAAATCTGGCCTAAACCTAATAGTTTTCAGTAACATTTTCATTTTTAATAAGAATATTTACCGACAGCTGCATGGTGCGCCGATGGGGTCACCAGTATCCAGTTTGTTTGCTGAATTCGCATTAAGACCACTAGAACAAAAAATTTTTAATACGTTTAATTTAAAACCTGAATGTTGGTTCCGTTATGTTGATGATGTTTTCATCTTATGGAGCCACAGTTTGGCTGATTTATATGTTTTTCTACAAGATGTCAATAAATTAAGCAATAGTATTAATTTCACCCTTGAAGTCGAAGAAAAAGCCACCCTTCCATTTTTAGATGTTCTAATTAATAGATGCAATTCAAGTTTAAAATTTTCAGTTTATAGAAAACCAATAAAAGAAAATACAGTTATCCCATTTTCAGCCAACATGCCTTTCGAATACAAAATATCTGCTTTCAGGTCATTTATTAAAAGAGCTTTTATGATTTGTTCAGATGACACATTAAATAAAGAAATTGATTTTATACAGAAAATAGCTTTTGACCATGGTTTTCCAGCAAAATTTATAAATAAAATTGTTCAACAGTACACTACTCCTCCCACATCTGGCCAACGACAGAATAAACTTATGGTTTACAGAAAATTTCATTATATCCCTTACATATTTGAAAAAGTAAAAAAGGTCGCACAAAAATATAACATAAAACTTGTCGCCATTCCTCCTCTATGTCTCATTGACCTCGTTACAGATAAAATCGACAAAATTCCAATAGATCAAAAATCTGGAATTTATGAAATCCCCATCACTTTATCTAATAATCTTTAAAAAGTCTACATCGGCATGACAACGCGGAAACTTTTAATTAGAATTAAAGAACAACGCAGAGATATAGAACAATATAAACAGAATACTGCCCTTGCTCGCTTCTACTTGGCGAACAAGGGTTGCCATATTAATTTTGAGGAAGCCAAAATCATAGTTCCATGCAATAACCCAGTTCAAGGTAAAATAAAAGAATCCATCGAAATCATAGCACGAGAAAATAAACCATGTAATGATAATTTATCCTACAATATACCAAAAATATGGCATAACATCATAAAACCTTAAAATTTGTATTTCCTTGCAATATTTTAATTTTTACTCACGTGTAATTGGCAACATTTTTTTAAATTTTAATTCATTTAGTTTTTAATTTTGTAGAAATATTATCTCTCGAACAAGATGCAAACGTAGTCCTTCCATTTCATATTTTTCTGAAGACGCCCGCAGAAGACGGCGCGAAACGTTGAAAGTTTTATTTTATTTTAATATGCACTAATGTATATTAAAATTCCTGTTTTGTGCACCACTGAGCAATGTGTTATTATTAGTTAATTTTTATTATTATTTTTAAGCACTGCGAAGTTTGGAAGCTACTTTTATACTACATTACAAAACGTAGTCTGTACATAGAAAATAACAGGTTGATAGTGATAACAGAGTGCAATCATTATCAATTTTAAAATGACATTCTGAAATTAAAACTTGTCATTTATTATAGAACGCTTCAAACAATTTCTTCGGGATTTAAACATTTTTATATTTAAAACAATGCAAAAGCACTTATTCTTTAAGTACTGCTTAATGTTAAAATACGTTTTTCTTTGATTAAAATCTATCAGAAAACGAAGAATAAACTGCTATCCTTTTTTATACTTCCCTATCACTTAACTTGGTACATTTAAAATAAGTTTGAGTCCATTGTCTTCCACTTCGCAATTTGTTCTCATGTGAGACCATTTAAAGCAATACTCTCTCACCGCGAAACTGGGAGATTTTGTGTTGATTGGTTTGAGAGATTTTTAGAAAATTGAGGTCATTACCTTATCCATTTGATGATATTTGACGATGTAGCTACGTAAAGATAGATACTACTGAAGAATTTTCACTTAATTCAGTAAATTAAGTATACTGGACGTTTTACTTACTAAAATAAGTTTTACTTTGATTAAAATCTAGAAAAATCAGAAAACGAAGCATAAACTTTCTTCCCTTTTTTCCCTTCCATATTACTTCATTTTAAATAAGTTTAAATAAGTCCACTAAGTGTCTTCTACATCGCAATTTGTTCACATGTGAAACCATTTAAAACAATAGATGCTCTCTTTCCGCCATATATGCAAAAAAGTCAATTGAAAGTGCGAAACTGAGAGATTTTACGTCGGTTGGTTTGGGAGATTTTTAGAAAATTGAGGGCATTGTCTTATCCATTTGATCATATCTGACGATAGAGGTGCGTAAAGATAGATACACTGTAAAAAATATCCGTTGACATACAAAATATTTTCTGTAAAATTTCACGGAATAGTTTCATTTTTCCGAAAAAACAGTAAAATTTCCGTATTTTGACATTTTGAAATCACAAATTCGTATAAATTTAGTAACTGTTCCATCAATTTTCGGAAACAGTAGCGTCTATTGGTGTTATTTATGTCAGGAATAGAAAAACATTATAGCGATTTTTTTAAAACAATTTGCTAGAACATTTCTCTATCTTTTTCTGTTTTAATAATGAAAAGCTAACGTATTTTTATAGTATTAAGAAAATAATAAAATTTTATTAATTCTCTTTAAGTTTGAAATAGCTGAAAGGGAAATTTGATTATGATTTTAAAATAATGTTTAATTTATTTATATCATATATATATATATTGAAGAGCGTAGGAAATTTTAAAGTGGAAAAAAATTCTACGTTTAATTTTAATATATATATATATATATATATATATATATATATAGTATATATATATATCTTAATTTATTCAAATTAAGACGTTCGCACATAAAATTAAAAACATATCGAAATATAGTACCGAAATTACTTATAAATTTGGCGATTACCTAAGTTATAAAAATCAATAACAGAAATTTATTTTTATAACCCATTATATTCAGTATATAGTAGATCGTGATAAAATAATTTGTTAAAACACACTTTAAAAAAAAAGTATGCTAGTATCTTTTCAATAAATAAATAAATATCAATAATATTACAATAGAATTTTAAAACTTTCCAAAAAAAAAAAAAAAAAAAAAAAAAAAAAATGGAAATAAAACTGTTAATATATTCTTTCATGCAGGTAATATTTTAAAGGCTAATTTATATATATATATATATATATATATATATAAAGCTAAAATTAATAAGCTAATTATTCGAAATTATGGAAAGAAAATCTGTAAAACATTTAGAACTATCCACTCAATAGAAAAATACTATCTCTACAAAAATAAACCTGCGTTCAAAATCCTGTCTTTATTTTATGAAATGCACCCAAAATAAGTAAAGATATTTGAAAGTGTGGTTTTTGTATCCTTGGTGTAACAGTATTACACTGCAGCTACGATGGAAGTGGTCCCTGGTTCAAACCCCATGGAAGGTAAGTGACATTTCTTCATTGTTTTCAAAATTAAATATATATAACGTGTCCGTGATGTTAACATGTCTTAGTAAAGTAAAGAATAAAAATCATAAAGATATTAGTTTCTCCTTGAAAAATTCTTTTAATTTTTCAAACGAAAATTTTTACACAAAGAAATATAAAAAACGGAAATATTCTGTGAAAAAACGCAACTATTTCTGGAATTTACGGAAATTCTTTCCGTTAAAATACAGAAACAGTACTTGCGTCAAGATTACCAGTACAATTTCTGTATTTTAACGGAATTTTTTTTCACAGTGTACTACTGAGGAGTCTTCGCTTAATTCAGTAATTTAAATACACTATGCAAGACTTAATTTCAGTCTTAAGTTTTGATTAAAGATAGATTTTAATGTTTCTCGTACAATCAATCAGGTTGACATTGTTAACTGACATTCTAAATTCATTATCATAGTTAGATTCACTGCCCTTAAAGGCACAAAGAGGATTAAATAATTAAAAATTACCGGAATAATATATATATATATATATATATATATATATATATATATACAAACTCAGTTTATAAATTTGTTGAATATTGTGTTCTCCGGAATTATTTTTCGAATAAATTTTTCTTCGAGGTACCAGTAAAAATTAGAGTTAGTTTCATTTTCTTCAAAAAAAAATTGCACGCTTATGGAGCGAATTCAAATGGGATGATCTCTGAGGGGAGGTAAAATTAGTATTCAGTCTATTAGAATAAATTTCGTTGCATGAAAATGATCGTTCAAGGAGGTGATCGGACAGACAGGTTTCACTATAGTAAATTTAATACGCTATCTGGTGTATAGATGAAATTTTGCTAAAAAAAATTATGGGACCCCACACCCTCATAATTTTTGAAAAATGCTATGGAAATACAGTTACGGTATTATATTATATCCATAATTCTGCTTTACAAGTGAACTACAAACGTGATTGTTTATTCAATAATGTGCAATTTATTATTATTATTTTTATAATACATTGCGAAGTTTGGCAGTTACTTACAAAATTTCATCTGAACATAGAAAAGAACAGGTGGAAAGTAATTAGCAAAAGCCATGCTTTGTTTGGATTCGCGAAGCATTAATTAATTAGATAACTAATTGAAAGTAACAATATTTTTTTATATTATTTTGTACTGTTCTTGATTATCCCGTCGATCTTAAAAGGTACGGACAAACTAAAAGATTAAGTGCCAATGATGATGATAAAAAATGTCACATTCACGTAACATTAAATTCGTATCACTTGTTCGTTACGCCATCAAGTGATTTTTAATATGATGTTTTATTTGTATTCTTATTAATGCTTTATTAATTTATTTGTTCTTTCGTTGTTTACAATAAAATTTACCTCAATTTGGCCAATAGTTTGGCAATTTGTATAATTTGGCAAAATTGGTTGACGGAAAAAGTAGTACCCAAAAATGTACTGTGATATAGTATCTATGGAATGAGGTAATAAAGTACAAAATTTTATAATATCTTGATGAAAATTAATAATTTGCCTCTATATTCAAGCGGACCACTTTTACTGCGATAAACAGTATTAACTGGATGAACCTGGGCAATTAATTTCTCTAACGAAAGTTAAGCTCTTCAATATATTTAGGAATGTGGACAAGGATTCATATTATAAGCTACAGAAAAAATATTCAGTTCATTATTTACTATATACTTATTGCAAGTCTTACAAGATCCGTCAGATTAAATATGCATGACAAACCAACGACGATGACAAATTTTACAAAAATATAATTTGAAATTTTTCTGTAAATCTTCGAAATTTAAAGCATTTTTCCAAGCACATGCATTCTCTCTCAGAAGAGATTCGTCATGTCGTCGTTTTGGCACAGATGTCATATGCGTACCACACTGACGCTATTTTTTTTATTGAGACCCCAATGTCATATATGCACCAGGCTACTTAACTGGCGACAAAGTGTTGTTATTTTCCTTGTTATGGTAACCCTGATGAAGTTTATTTACTTTTATTTTTTTAATTATATAAATTGTTTTGTTCAATAGATATTAATAAACTTTTTAAAATTTTTTATTCCCTTTTTAAAAATACATATGGTAACTGGTATTCGAAAACGAGGTTGTTGCCGAATTGGCGTCGGGAAAAAGCACGCCAATGTGGTGTGTATATAACATCTGTGCCGTCGTTTTTTACACTGATATCTAACCTCGTGCCTTAAAGCTATATCATATTCGCGTTCTTTTCATCCAGTAACTGTACGTTTTCTTGGCATTTTTTATAATAGAACTAATACATTCCATAAATTGTTTTTAAATGGCAAACTATTTAAAAATAATACTACATATACAAAATAATAATATATATGTTTCATATGGTTCAAATAACTCTTTATATTGCGAAGTTAACATATAATTTTATTTGTT
Organism: Maratus speculifer; assembly: GCA_964019185.1. Taxonomy (NCBI): domain Eukaryota; kingdom Metazoa; phylum Arthropoda; class Arachnida; order Araneae; family Salticidae; genus Maratus; species Maratus speculifer. Next base: position 326,600,965 of record OZ025292.1, read on the forward strand.
TACAATTCTTGTGTTGCCACTTTACAAAAAAATATCATATTATAATTCTTTTAACATGCGTAAGTGTCATCAGCTTAAATGATTTTGTCAGAATAAAGAAAATACATTTAATTTATTTTTATCTGTAATTGCTAACTCCACGATTTATTTTTCTTCTGAAAGATTTCTTTCAGATTTTATTTCCAAAAATACGTCCGTAATGGAAAAACTTGTAAAATAAATTAATTAAAATAGTAATTTTTTTAAAAGATTTTTCTGTAAAAAATAATGTTCTTCAAATCTACAGATCATAATTTATTTTTGTGTTTAATTTCAAGTTAAAATACTGAATAGTTTTTTGTAAAGTGTACGACAAAATGTAATTTGAGCAGCCTAGAAGAGAATTTGCTTCGCTCATCCTAATAACAGAGTGCAATCGTCATCACATTTAAAAGGACATTCTATTATTTAAAGTAATCATTTATTATAGAAGACTTCAAACAATTTCTTCGGGATTTAAACTTTTTATATTTAAAACATTGCAAATGCATATATTCATTAAAATACGTTTTACTTTGATTAAAATCTATCAGGAAACGAAGCATAAACTTCTTTCCTTTTTCATCCTTCCCTATCACTTAATTTGGCCCGTCTTAAGAAAGTTTGAGTCCACTAAGTGTCTTCCACTTCGCAATTTGTTCACATGTAAAAACCATTTAGAGCAATGCATTTTCACCACTATACAAATGCATTCCTATGAAGTCAGTTGAAAGTGCGAAATTGGGAGATTTTATGTTGATTAGTTTGAGAGATTTTTAGAAAATTGAGGGCATTGCCTTATCCATTTGATCATATTCGACGATGCAGGTACTTAAAGATAGATACTACTGAAGAGTCTTCATTTAATTCAGTAAATTAAATACACTGTACAAGACTTAATTTCAGTCTTAAGTGTTGATTAAACTTAGATTTTAATCTTCCTCGTACAATTAACTGGGATAAGATTGTCTCCTGTTGTCTTTCAAAACCTAAATATCGTTGAAGTTTTTATTTGAACAATTTCTAATTCTTCTTTTTTTTAGTTCCAAGATATCGATTGTAATTTTTAAAATTCAAATTGAGTATTTTTAATGAAAAGCTAAAAAAGAATCATGTTATTTAAAAAGTGGAATAAAGTCACGCCTGGATTCGGGTGACTTTGTCTCTTAACTGAAAATTCATAAAAAAAGGCTAAAAAATTTTGTAAGAAAATGCAAACTCACTATCATGATAAACTAATAAAACATAATAAAAATAATATTTAAGTCATTTCGAGATTTAAAAAAAGTATTAACATAAAAAGAAAAAAGAAAATTTATAAAAAAAAAAAATGAAAGGAAATAAATAACATTCAAACAATTAACAATTAAGGCAATAAAATTAATATTTTTCAATAAAAAGTGCTATGGAATTATAATTACGATTTTATGTTGTATGTATCATACTGCTTTACAAGTGAAATAAAAACATGATTGTTTATTCATTAATGTACATTTTTTTCTAAATTATTATTATTATTTTTTAAGCTCTGGGAAATTTGGAAGCTACTTTTATACTACATTACAAAATTCCATCCGTACATAGAAAATAACAGGTTGATAGTGATAACAGAGTGCAATCATTATCAAATTTAAAACGGCATTCTGAAATTAAAACTTATAATTTATTATAGAACACTTCAAACAATTTCTTCGGGATTTAAACCTTTTATATTTAAAACATTGCAAAAGCACTTATTCTTTAAGTGCTGTTTAATGTTAAAATACGTTTTACTTTGGTTAAAATCTAGAAAAATCAGAAAACGAAACATAAGCTTATTTCCTTTTTTATATTTCCCTATCACATAATTTGGTTTATTTTAAAAAAGTTTGAGCCCACTAAGTAACTTCCTCTTCGCAGTTTGTTCTCACGCGAAACCATTTAAAGCAATGAACTTCACCTCTATACATTCTTAAGAAGTCAATTGAATGTAGGAAGCTGGGAGATTGTATATTGATTGCTTTGAGAGATTTTTAGAAAATTGCGGGCACTTCCTTATCCATTTTATCATATCTGAAGATGCAGGTACGCAGTGATAGATACTGCTGAAGAGTCTTCATTTATTTCAGTAAATTAAATACACTGTATAAGACTTAATTTCAGTCTTGAATGTTGATTAAAGTTAGATTTAAATTTTTCGTGCAGTCAACTGGGATGACATTGTCTCATTTTTTTTTTTACCCCTGCTGTCTTTAATACCCAAATTTTATTGAAGTTTTTCTTTAAACAATTTCTAATTCATTTATTTCTCTCTCTCTCTCTCTCTTTTTTCTTTTTTTGTTATTTCCAAGGTATTAATTGTGAATTTTAAATTTAATACACTGTAAAAGAAAAAAAAAATTGTTAAATTTACGGTGCAACAAACTTGCCAGCATTTCTTGCTGTAAAAATTGCAGTAAAATTAGAAGTAATAAAACAAAAAAAAATTACATCTAATTTTACTACAATTTTCAAGGCAAAAACTGCTGACAACATTGCTTCCAACAGTTTTTGCCGTAAATTTAGCGGATTTTTTTTTTTTACATTTGTGTTCAGTATTTTTGAAGAAAAGTTAAAAAAGAACTACGTTATTTAAAAAGTGGGATAAAGTCACGCTTGGCTTGGGGTCCCGTACAGTCAACCGGAATGACATTTCCTCATTTTTCGCCCCCTGTTCTCTTTAAAGATTCAAGTACTATTAAAGTTTTCATGCAAAAAATTTCTTATTCTTTTTTATGTGTTAAGATATCAATTGTAAATTTTAAAATTCATGTTTCGGTAAATATAACAAAATGTCAGACTTTGATCACCTGAAATATTGAAACTATCTATTGAAAACAATTAAAAACTTCAAGAGGCAAATATATTTTCTATTAGAGAATAAAGGAATTTCCGTGTAAAATTGCTAAATTTTGAAATAATTTAAATAATAAGTTAATTTTAATGAAATTATGTGTCATTTCTTGTTTTATGTATGCCAGAATAATGACAATTTCATTCTAAAACATTTTTTTTTACATTCTTGTTTTTTTTAATTATTATTTTAGATCTAACAATTTATTTTTGTTTAAAGGAACATGCTTTCAATATAAAAGCTCAAATTCCATGTAATGTTCAATTTCATTTGTTAATTTGTGGAAGCTAAGAAAATAATCTAATAAAAGTTTACTCAATTTTTACAAAGAATTTAATCACATTATTTTCAAAGAAATATCAAATGGATTTTGCTGGTAGCTAGGAATTTACTACTTCTGTTTAATTTACTAATTAATTTAATAATTCTGCAGCCCTATAGTTTTACAATGTAAAGAATTAAAATGCAGATCAGGAAAATGGCATTCATTTTCTGTGACAATCATATTTTAATTAAGAAACATTATTAGTAAAATACAGAATTTGTTACCCTCCTCACATATTGTTTTATAAGGTATAAATATTAGTTAAATGTTAGAAATGTTAATAAAATGTTATAAAATGTTAGAAACTGATATTTATACAGTGATGCAGAAGGCCCTTTAGTTTGCATGTCACAGTGTGACATGCCAAGAAAAATCAAGGTCAATCTGAAATTGATGCATCAATCAAAGTCTTTTAATTCTCTTATTTATGCTATTAGAAATGTAATGTCTCTTGAAAATACTTCTATGGCTATTTTGTATTAGAATGTATCAAAAGAAATTGAATTATATAACATTTAATAGGAATTTTAGTGCGCGGACTGCAGTTTCCATATATGTATATTTTCCCATTTAGTATTTTCAAAGAAAAGTTAAAAAGAACCATATATTTAACAAGTGGGATAAAGTCACGCTGGCTTGGATTGACTTTGTCTCTTAACCAAAAAATCATAAAGAAAGTGTTAAAAATTTTGTAAGAAAATGCAAATCCACCTTAATGATAGAATAATAAAATATTGTAAAAAAATCTATTTCATTTCGAGATTTAAAAAATAAATTGTATGAATATAAAAATAAAAATGAAATTTTATTAAAACATGAAAGGAATTAAAAAAGTTATTAAAAAACCAACAATTAAGACAGTAAAATCAACATTTTTCAATAAAAAACAAAAATTTTGATACAATCACTTTCTTAGATACGATAAAATGTTTCTCATACCAGAAATAAATCCTTTTTTTAGTGGAGGTAGGGGATTATTTTTTTAGAACCCTCTAGCTTAGCCTTATAAGTAGTGATAGTAAATGCATATGTTTCAGTGGTTTTTCTTTGACAAAACGCGTATTATACAGAAACATCTGCCACATTCTGAAGCATTTCAGTAAAATAATTTTTCTTAATTACGACAACCGCCTGCAGATTTATACGCAGCGGAATAAAATAATGTTTATATGCAGTAGTACAACGATTATACTTGCAGTAAATGTTTGCTATTATAATTTTATTTTCATAAAAATTAAATTCAATAAATAAACTGAATTTGTGGCAACTTCGGGATCGAGACAAATTCACCCCGAATTGCCATTCAAAATGCCAGTTTTTGAACAAAATCCATGTATAATCTGAAACATCAAATTGATATAAATAAATCTGATTGATTTGTAAAAAATCATATTAAGACATACAAAAGCATATTGACTACTTTATAACATCGAGCGTAAACAACTTTTGAAATCAAAAGTTTTCCTCTATGTAAGTTTATTATAATACATTTCAAATGGTATTTCCCAATAGACAATAACGTAACGGAATCCTTTTGAATGTCCCTTTAATGCGACACATTTCATTTTCAATACCGAACATGTCAATAACATACGTCAGTTACAAAACAATCCGATTATATTATCGTGATAGAACTCGGACAAACAGACAGATGAACAGATAGACAGACAAATCTGTTTCATAAATACTTCTCAACTGTGTTGGAAAGTTAAAAAAAAAAAAAAAAAAAAAAAAAAGAACGCTTCACAAAGGAAAGGCAAAAAAGCTTGATGTCTCAAATCATTTAAACAGCTGAAACGGATAAAAATATTTTTTAAGTGGCTTTAAAAAATTGAGGACGTTATCAGTTTGGTGTTTATACATATTGTGTATATATGTTAACGCATAATTCACTAGCAGCCAATTGGATCAAATTTGACACATATTTTTAAGATTTTTTGAACTGAGTCTGCGTGAATTTTGTATGAAAAATAAGTTTCCAATTTATGTATTTTTGTTGAATAGTGTTAAAAAATGAAAAAAGCCATATAATAATGGAGATTTTAAAATGAAACTTCATACAGGATAGGCCAAACAAATTCTGATGCGTCAATTATTTGTCATTAACTAAAGTTTATTAGTTACACATAGACATCACGCCGCTGATCGTGAGGTTGTGGGTTCGAATCCCACTGGCTCCATTGCACGCACTCTTTCTGTGGAGCTCCTGGTTGTACTTCTCTTGTGTTGTAATATTTACTTGTGTGCTATCTCGTCCCTGTATATTGACGATGGCTTATAAGCAGGCTTCATGTCGAGCACACAAGTCAGATGTTTTTTGTTCAATAAACAAATTAGTTACATATTTTAACTCATAAAGATTCCTTTCTCCTAAGCCTACTGTCAAATAATTCTAAGATCCATATAAATGCTATTATGCATTATGCATTATTCATTATTCATTTTTTGAAAGAAGAATTTACGATGACATTTAAACACACAAAAATAAATGGCACGCATCGTGTTCAAACCGATAATAATTGGAGATTAGCCGAGTATTAACTACGGGAAGCGATGTAATCAAGTCGGATTATAATTAGTGTAGTTCCTTTATTATTACTAGAACTATGTAGAATCAATAAAAGAGCTTTTTTAGTTAAGGTTTGCTGAAAGTTTGTGTAATATTGGATTATCAGGAAGTAATATAACAAGAGATTTTGTTGCAATGTATCTTTTATAGTTTTAAGCATTACTGTTTGAAATTTATTTTTCTTTGAATAGGCATATAGTCAATCGAAAATAATTGTTTTAATAAATAAAGGTAGTAAAGCTGGAAGCATACCTGGTCAGGAGAATTTCTATTACCCGTCACTTCATTAATTATTTATCTCTAGTATCCATCTAGTAAAATAATAATAGATAATAATAATATAAATGAAAATTATTGGTAAATAGTGATGACAGGGGCGATTTTATTGGACCGAGTCTGTGTCATTTTGTATGAAGAATAAGTTTCTAGTTTATGTATTTTTGTTGAAAAATGTTAAAAAAATGAAAACGTCATATAATAATGGAGATTTTAAATTGAAATTTCATACAGGATAGGCCAAACAGACTCTGATGCATAAATTATTTGTCATTAACTGTAGCTTATTAGTAACATATTTAAACTGATAAAGATTTCCTACTCCCAAGCCTTCAGTAACAAATAACTCAAAAATCCATATAAATGCTATTATGAATTATTCATTTGTTGAAAGAAGAATTTACGATGACATTTAAACACGTTATAGCATGCATCATCTTCCAACCGGTAATAAATGGAGATTAGCCGAGTATTAACTACGGGAAGCAATGCAATCAAGTCAGATTATATTTAGTGTAGTTTCTTTATTATTACTAGAACGATGTCGAATCAATAAAAAAGCATTTTTAGTTAAGGTTTTCGAAAGTTTGGGTAATATTAGATTACCAGGAAGTAATATAGCTAGAGTTTTTGTTACAATGTATCTTTTATAGTTCTAAGCATTACTGCATGAAATTTATTTTTCTTTGAAAAGGCATATAGTTAATCGAAAATAACTGTTTTATTAAATAAATGTAGTAAAGTTGGAAGTATACCTTTTCATGAAAAATTTTAATTATCCGTCACTTCTTTAATTACTTATCTTTAGTATTCATCTTGTAAAATAATAATAATAACATGAACAAAAAACTTTTGTAAATTGTGGGGACTGAGAACAATTGTTCCAGAAATATAAGTTTTAAAAATTTATACCTGCAGTGAAATTGAAGCTATGATTTAAAAATGCATTAAATTATTTGAGCAGCAAGAACAGGCAAACGTTATACAGGTTTTGATAGAATAATCGAACAAAAACAAAGAAGCTCAAATAAAATTTTATCACTAAAATATTGCAGACATGCCATTTAACAGGAATAGTCTATTATTCTCGAATATGAATTTCAATATTTTAAATAGGGCCCGCATAAACCTTAAAAATAATAATAACACTATTTGATTCACCCCGCGTTGCCCGAGACCATAGATGTTTTCAAACAAGCTATGAATATTTAAAATCCCCATTCATGTTAAAATAAAAAATAAATAAGTAAAAATTCTATCTGCAGAATATTGTAAATTTTAGAATGTTTTAACTTTTATCTGAGTGAACACAGGTATTTATTTCTCTTACGAAAACCATGTTTTGGAAGAATAATATAGTCGTTGATTTTAGCTGTTTGAATAAACTAAAATAATGCAATAATTCAAGTTGCGCGCGACGTGCGCAACACATTTGAACTAACCCCCAAGAAAACATAAAGAAAGTAATTGCCTGATTTACTACTTTTTTGGATGGTGCCATGGATGTATTTTGAAGATCGATTGTAAATCAATCAGGAAAAACAAGATCATCAAAATAGAAAAAAAAAATTACAAATGCGTGTGCAATTTGTTGCTAGCATTCAGACGTGAAATGCAATTGTTAAATCCCATAATTACCGCCTGCTGTAATTGGCTGGCTACTTCGATACCGCAGATTGGTGGTGTGCTGCAATTAGCCTCTAACCTGGCTGCTTCGTTGTCGTGGATTGATGGAAAGCTGCAAATATCCTCTTACCCAGTAAATTTTAATTAAAAAAAATCTAAAGTGAAACTTAAAAATCCGGCTTAGAAGTGCACATTCCGGTGTTAGCATCCACACATCAAAAGAATTTCAGAGACCTGGGTGTTATAATTTCGGCGTCATCCACGGTCAGGCTGGCAGGCAGACAGACAGACATTTCTTATTTTATAGATTGATTTTTCAAATGATCACTTTGACACTATTTTTTCCGAAATCATTGAATCAAAACAGCTAGGTTAGAAAAAAAAAATTACAGTCTATAGAGTTTTTTTTTTCAAATTTTCAAAAATTTATAAGATTTCAACGTTTTAGGACGCTGATATTAAATGCAACTGGTAAGCTTTAATTTGTGTATTAATACAAAAATTATCCAATTGATTTTTTTCTTTTGTTTTTTTTAATCACGAACAGATCCAAACATATTACAAACATTTTATTCAGATTCAAAATAATATTTTTAATTATTAAAATATTAATAAATTCATTTAAAACATTATGAGTTATGACCTACTTTAATTTTTATATAAAATGGACCGCAACTGTTAAAAATATTTGTCGACAAGTTTAAAGCTTATTCGTTTCATTAGTTTTCGAGATACCGAGAACTTTTATTTTTGAGCAATTAAAAAGCAGTCGTTTATTGCTAAATGACCCTTAAAAAGATTTTTTCTACTATAGAGGGTCTTGATGACTTTTTGAAAGTTTTGGTCGAATTCGTGCTTCAGAAAGTGATGTTTTTGTAGGCAAATAATATAACCAGCAATGAAAGCAAACCTTTTATGCTTGTTTGCATATTCATATGTATATATACATTCTTATTGCTTTTTGACATACAGTTTAGTTCCCTTTGCACATATAAAATAGAGTAATCGTTCTTTTATACAGATAAATTGTATAAATATTCAAAAATGGGCTTATGTATATGAAATAGTGAAAATATTGTCAGAAAATATGTTGCCAAATTTCCTTCTCTCCAAGACTATTTTCTCTATGTCTCTAAGATCCCTATACTAGAAAAATATTGGAATAAATAAATTTAAATAAATAAATAAAGTTTAAAGAAACGTCGGAAATATTATACGATGATAGCTACCATTATAGATAGTTATCCGCCTATTCTATAATTCGTCATAAAGATGGTCAAGTATCTGAGAGATAAACAAAATTTTATTGTATATGTGACAACAGAATGTCCCCCCCTCCAAAAAAAAAGCGCTTTAATCCTTAAGTTAAAAATTTTCATAACCTATTAAGACCAGGAAAGTTTTGGTAGAAATTAAAAGTGTTTGGTAAACCCTAATTAAAATGATCATATTTGATTGAAAAAAAAAAAAATCCGATGTTAGATTAAGTCATCGAATGATCCACACAATTGTGTTGTGGAGACATGGCTTTAAATCTCAGAAAAGCAAATTATTTTTTCTTTTTCCTTAGAATCACTTACACAATTGTGTAGGTCAAGGCTTAAAGGATAAAGAGAAAAAATCTATGAACAAATGTAGTTTTTATGAACAGAAGATAGCTCAAAGTCGCTATTATGGAGTGCGACCAACCATACAAAATAGTAACTAATAACATATCAAAAGTTACTATTTTTTAAGTCACCCTCTTGTCAATATCTATACTAGTTTTTTTGTCTTTTAGATCTGATTTAAGTATCAATCTTTTGACTACGGTGCGTTCCGTTTGACTATTCTTGCCCTAACATGCACTATACTACAATATTTTTGGAGGAAATGTAACACAACGAATGTTTTTTGTAAATTGTAGTGCGAGTGAATAATAATAAAAAAAGTCCATGGTAACTACTAAAAATTTTGCCCAATCATCTGGTATTAAATACTGGCAAGTAACTAATTCGAATGGACGGTTTGTATAGTTATAAGGTTTTCAACTAAAAAAAACATTTCTTCAATTATTTGATTTTATATTAAATTCAAAAATTTGCTAATAGAATTTTGATCCATCCTATATTGGCAAACTATCCACCATAATACATATCGAAAAAATATTTTTATTTTTGTATCAGTTATGTCAATCTCACTGTAAGTTAACTATTTGAATTTTAAAGCTTTTATAAAAACGATTTTTTTTCTAACCGTTAGATTTCAAAGAAATTCAAATGGGACTACCAAGCTGTCTTACACTTTTGCACAAAAACAATTATCAAATTCGGTGCATGCCTACGAAAGTTATGAGGGAACAGAACCAAAAAATAGATACCTATTGGTCGAATTTATAAACCTATCATTTTAATCGATAAAAAATAAAATTACTTCCAAAATTCTTGCATATTTATGAATGTCATGCATGAACAGGACCAATATACACGCACGTACAACATAGAGTTCGAATTGATGATCTCCTGATTTTTTAAGACAGTTAAAAATAGTAAATCAGTTAAAAAATAGTGTTAAATATATTGTTAAAGAAATACGAGGGTAAATAAATTAAAATGAATATCTTTATGTAATTTAGAAATGCATGTTGCTGAAAATTAATTTACATCTGTTTAATCATAGAGATTTAAAAAAATGTGTTTTTAGGAATACTGACATATAAAATTAAATATTTTTAATAAAAAGTATTTTTGAAAAGTTGCCTCGAAAAAATTTCCTTTTTAAAGTGACCATTGCTTTGCGTTTAAAGTTAAATATATATTTGCTTAGAATAACATTTTCTATACCAGAAATTACTATGATTTTATTTGTACATAAAAATTGAAATTTTACAAAAAATAAAAGTTTTTATCTAAACAATATCCCTGCGTCACCGGATATACATTTCTGTTTTTTAAATTTTGATGGAAAATATATTCGTCTTCAGTAAAAGTGTATATTCAATCACTTATGAAAAACAACTTTGTTCAATGTTCATGATTTTTTTTTTTTTTTTTTTTTTTTTTTTTTTTGTATTTGGATAAAATATTCTATACATCAAATGTCGCAGAATCAAATAAAAATTCAGCGTCTTCAATAAACCATGTGTATTTACAGAACAGCAATACAATTTCAGATACATTGTATCGACTTATTCCAAAGAGCTGACTGATATTTCTTTTTAAATATTCTGCGGGGGATGATTTTGTCACAGAGAATAAATGCATTTTCATAGATATCTTTCTTTAAATAGAGTTATGAAATAGTGTGAGAATAATTTATATTTTATATGTTCATTTCTATAATTTTATCTCTTGAATTTTATTTTTCTAAAAATGAAGAACTATCAATTTTTCAAATAAATTGCTTAAAATGAATATAAACATCAGTATATGTATTAATAAAGAAGCGATATTTAAAAATACTTTTTTAGTGCACCCATTTACTTCTAAATAAGCGGTTCCAACCTTTATTTCTATGCGACCCACCTTTACGGGCTTTCGAAACACAAAAATTTTCAACTTATTGTGTTACACATATTTAAAGTTTAAAATAATTAATAAATTTTGTTTTTCTTTCATATTCTTGCGTATTATGTATTACTGTTCATTCAATGAAAATTAATTTCAACCAACAAGACAAAATTCAGAAATTTAATACGACCGTAAAGGGTTAAACATGTCTATTGATCGACTCTAAAAATTGAATTAATTGAAAAATATTTGGAAGTTTAGTCAAATTGATATATTTTAAAGAAAACTGATAAATTTATAAATCTATCTTCTTAATCACTTAAATATCTATTCTGTCGATGAACAGATGTATGATGTATATTTTTCTTTATTTATCGTACCCCTGATATTATTAACAAGGAAGGTCTCTATACGGGCATACTCGGAAAAATCTGAAAAATTACAGAATGGTCTTCTCTTATGGGTATATATGTTTATAATTTTTTTTCGGCGGAACCTCCTTACAACGTCCGTAAAAAATAGTGAAAATTTCGTTTATTTGGTGATTTATCTCCGGTTGGCGAAATGACGAAATTTTGAAAAATACACTTTTACGCTTCGATTACTTTTGAAAGAAAATACTTTCTATGTTCCATTTATTTAAATAATTTTAGTTTAAGTAATTTTAGTTTTGCATTTTTAGTTTGCTTTAAGTATAGTTTTGTCATATACATTTATATGTGCTTATAACGAAATTTAACTATTATATTTTACGATTTAAAACACAATTTAAATTGGTTAAAATTGCTCCAAACTGAAAAATGTGACACAGACAATTAGACATTGTTGCTATGGAAACCTCTTTTTCAGATTAGAAAATGTACGACGACAGTTTCCTTAAAAGTGATTTTTATAGCCGGTAAAGACGGATAAATAAAAAAAAAAATGTGAATTGAAGAATAAAACAATGACAAAAATTCATTCAAATCAGTAATAAAAAGAAAAAAGAAGATGAAATATTAATTTAACCTTCTTTAGAGTACATATTAAATTAATACTATTGCAAATGTTCAGAAAGTTGAAAATGTTGTACAAAAAATGGAAATTATTCTGAATAAGAGAAGTTATAACTAATTGCAATGAAAATCATTTTTGAATTTTGCTAACCACGTTTTAGATGCATGAAACCGTATATTAAATTCAGTATCTTTAATTCGAGCCCAGCGCTGGAGGTCGTAGTCGTGTACATTTATTTTACGTTTGCTTGCTTCCTGAAACTTTTGAAATGCATATTTTGTTTTATTTCCTTCCAATTTTTCTTACTAGAAGTTACATTTTTAATTTACTTTTCCCATTTGTATAAATCACATAAACTTTTAACATACTTGAAGTTCGTTTGTACACTTTTGAAACTGCGATTTGATTTTCCCGAATACTCATTATGCCAGAAATTTACGGCCTCTCTTTTATAATCCAACGATACAGGTTATATATATATATGCTTTGATTCATCATAAGATAATACGCGAGAGAGTTCACTATCATCGGAATTTTGCAACACTTCGTTCGATGAGAGATATGCATTAACAATCAGGGATTTAGTGGAAGATATACTCAGATATACGCCATATACCTTCTGGATTTTTCAAAAGAACACCGTATACCCTCTGCTTCTCAAGAAAGCTATAGTTTACACACTCTAGCGTACCTTCTACCTTGAGCCTATACCCTCTGCTTAGAGCGTATATACTCTGTTATTTTTATGACTACACCCCTGTTAACAAGACAACACAGATTAGTGATTTCAGGGATGAGATTTCCGCTTTTTTGCACACCAGTAAAATCTTAGAAGAAAAGCTTTATTATTTAATCGGAACATTTTTGCGATTTAAGAGAAGAGCATTTTCTCTAAGATAATACTGGTGTCAAAAAAAGCGGAAATCTCATCCCTGTGATTTACATTAATGTCTTTCCCATTCATATTCCTTTAAAATTTCGACTATTCGATTTTTTAATTGAATTTCCTCTTCTGTAACATTTGTCAGCCTTATATTTCTTTCCATATGTTCTTTAAATAGCATCCAAACAACATTATATGTGTTCATTCTGAAAACCATTGCTTTAAACAAAAACGAAAAACGATTTCATATTCCAGATACTGAAAAAAAATCTTAAAAGTTAACTGAAAGTGAAAGTAAATTTTTGTAACTTTCAAAATATAAAAGAAATAAATTGAATAATTGAAAAGAAATGTCAGATCGCCTATAACTTAAAATAGATATTTGCTACACACAAATACACTGCTCAAAACAATTAAAGGATATTTGAAGTTTTATAAAAAATAAAGATATAAACGAAATTTTTTTGCCGAAAATAGAAGAAGAGAATCACAAATGCAAATTTTTCTGGTTTTCAAACTGTGGAGTATGCAAATTTTGAGTTCGACGTCAAAAACGTCGCTTCAGCGGTAGCGAATGACATTTGACTTTCAACTGGATAAAAGAGAATGAAGACAAGGATGATCGGCATTCAGTGATTGCTTTGTTTCGATGAGTACGATGTCTCAGCGAAGTCATTTGACAGATTCAGAAGCTTAGAAAATTGTTGGTAGGTTAGAAGGGGGCCAAACTCAAGCCGAAGTAGCGCAAGCCATTGTAGTGTCACAAAGTGTCATTTTCAGAATCTGGAACCGTTTTTTGGAGAGTGGATGTGCAGGCCGAAGACCAGGGCAAGGTCGTAGACGGGCAACAATGCCCAATGAAGATCGGTATTTAGCGTTAACAGCTCGGAGACACCGAAACATGAACGCTACTCTTCTCCAACAACACCTTCGCTCGGCTACAGGCACCACGATTTCAACTCAGACTGTCCGAAACCAGCTCCATGCTGTAGGTTTGTATGCTCGCCGACCGATGGTATGTGTTAGATTAACATCAAGGCATCGTCGCGACCGCAGGGAGTGGGTAACCGAGCATGTCAACTGGAGGAGAAATGAATGGAGCAATATTCTGTTTTCTGACGAGTCCCGTTTTTCTGTGTATCCGGATAATAGGCGTATTTTCATCTGGAGGGACCGTGGCAGTAGGAATAATCCTGCGTTCGTGCACGAAAGTGTCAGATTTGGCGGTGGAGGAGTGTTGGTGTATGGTGGCATCTCCATTGACGGGCGCACTGACCTCTACATCATTCGAGATGGAGCTCTGACTGGTCGCCGATATATGGATGCGATCATCAGACCTATTGTAGTCCCTTGCGCTGTAGCAATCGGAGATAATTTCATTTTAATGGACGATAATTGCAGGCCACATCGTGCAAACCTGGTGGAGGATTTCCTTTTCGAGGAAGGAATCGTTCGAATGGAATGGCCAGCGAGTTTTCCAGACATGAATCCAATCGAGCACGTTTGGGACGCTCTAGGAAGACGAGTTTCTGGCCGCCAAGAACCCCCACAAACTCTCCAAGAACTGGAAAGAGCTCTTCTGGAAGAGTGGGGCAGAATACCCAAACTCGTCATTAATAGCCTCATTGAGTCCATGCCTCAAAGGTGATCAACGTTACTGGCCGCCCGTGGAAACCATACCCTCTACTGAAAATGATTTTCTTTGAAGAAAACACCTTTTCTTATTCTTTTTTTCTCATATGCACAAATTGTGTTTTTTTCCTTTTGTACACAAATGCGCAATAAAATGCATTTTTTTCTGCCAAACATGTGTAATTTATTCTCATATAACCTACTATGTTTGTTGACCATGTATCAATCAGCTAAAAAGTTTCCCAGATACAAAATCCACCTAAAACTGCAATATCCTTTAATTGTTTTGAGCAGTGTATTTTTTCAATAAAAAAATTAAATAGCTGTAGCAACTAGTAACATATATAATACTGTAGAAAATAATAACATAAATAATAATAAATTCTTCCATGTTTAAGTTTAAATTTATTAAATATTGCACATTCAACAAGTCAATTAAAATCAATTTTCAGATTCGTTAAAATCGTCTGCTTTTGGCGAGGAAATACGGTGCTCGCCAAACCGCGCGTCGCTTTCAGCTTTTCACGCCAATTATTACAAAGTATTTTATTTTTTTCATATCTCCTATTGTAATTCCGCCACTAAATTTGACTGATCTTTTATTACCTACATGAGTAGTTTAATTCGTATTTTTTTCAAAATATTCTGAGTATGCTTAGTATGGAGACCTTCCTTGTAAAATGAAGATTTAAAAGCCTTTTATTATCGTATAAATCTGCTTAATTTAGAAAAGTATAACTAGCATTCTCTTATAATGTCTTTGAGAAATTATTGTGGTTTGTACCCATTTACATTTACAAAGAAGCTAACGTACGAGAATTTTGCGCTTTAATGTTTACACAGCATAGCAATACCATATCCAGCCAGATAACATTACCGCTTCATCACCACATTCATCATCTGAATCTGAACCATCATACAATTAACTTTTTACTTTTCAGAATTACTATCGTACTTAACAAAATACCAGTTATAATTAGAAATGTTAGATTCATTAGAATCCATTATTTAATCAAATATAGATAATACAAGACATAGTACGGAACAGAATTGTGCTATTCCGTTCACGACCGTGCCATACACGACCATTAGATGAACATTAGAAAAAATTAAGAATAATAAACCGGAGGAAAATTGTTAATAACTGTAATATAATTTCCTTTTCTGCAAATGTTTCCGTATGATAATTCTTACTTAATTTCATGAAGTGAACTTTAATTATTAAAATACTAGCAAACCGCAAGGCTTTGTTTATATGTAATATTTGAAATATACCAAGCGATATTTGTATGTCTATTTTTTATTAGAAGAAATTATACTTTTAGGAATAATTTAAAAATTGCTATACAAGACACAGTTTGACTTAACTTCATTATTACATTGCATTAAGCAGAAATCAAACTTAAATTAATAAGAAACATCAAATTAATTCTAAATAAATGATATTTTGGAAAATATTTTGAAACTTTTATGTTAAATTCATATGCTTATTTTAGTATTCTTTTGAAGATTTGAATTTTTTAGAAACCATCTTCTTAGTACACATTTACACCTTAAAATTAACCATCATGTCAAATTCCAAGCTTCTTATATACCATCTTTATAAGGATAGTTGCATCAACATCAAATGCTTATGTTAGAACATTGGCTGTCACTGTTAATTTGCTATCGTTAATTTTGAAATCGGTTTGGTATTTACTAATTTTCCATAAAAACGCAATTAAAAAAAAAAATTAAAAGCTTTTTTAAAACGTTTGTTGTTCTTGCCATCCACAGGTAAAAGTGGCATCGGCATAAAATATAGGCTTGTGTAGGATCAGAGAATGTCAAGATTGATTTGTAATCTTTATTTTTATAACTAGTTTATTATTTTCTGAGATTGCATAGAAACCGTAATTTAGTAATTTTTGTAGAAAGCTTTTTGCTTCTTCTCTTCGATTCACAACTTTTGAATTTAGAATTTACTTTCAACTGTTCTTAGAGGACATTTATAAATTTTACAAGTAACTAGCATGTCATATTTAAAGTTTCTAGCCTCTTTAACATCACAGCAATCGCCATTTAAAATGTTTTTTGCTCCTGCAACCCCCAGATTGTAGCGCATCGACATAAAGTATAGCTTCGTTTGAATAGGTTCAATCACCAACAATTTAAAAACACTACTTTTGAAATGGTTTTGGTATGTGATCAGATCGCATTGAAATCGCAATTTAGTATTTAGAACGGTTTTCGAAAGATTTCCGCTGATTTTTACCGCTTTTACATTACGAATTTTATTTATTTATTTATTTATTTATTTATTGAAATGCACACTTACAGAATAACCCATTTACAGTGTTGCAAGAACATCAAGAGACACAAGACTACAGAAATATATACACATATATATAAAACACAAATAATTACAATAATATAATTACATGTAATAAAACATGAATAAAACAAAAATTAAGAGATTAAAAGTTCAGAACATTTATCTTTGAAGACATGAAATGACATATCAAAAATATCAAGATGCACCGAGAGTTCATTAAATATTTTGTAAAATTTATACAAAGAGAAATTACTAATGTAATTATATTTGAGAAATGGTGAGGGAAAGAATTGGTTGGACCTGAGGGATCTATTTGGTACATTGAACTTAATAGAATTAAGAATTTCACTACAGTCAATCATGTTATTTATAATCTAATTATTTTATAGGAAATATTCTTAGAGATTATTTATATCCTATAAGTAACAAGATTTCAAGTTGCTAGCTTTAGCAGAATAACGAAAATCGCAATTTAAAAAAACTCTTTTGTTCCTACAATCCTCGCATGGTATTGACGCTGACATCAAATAAAGTCATGTTAAAGCAAAGGCGATCTGCATCATTTTTCAACCATTACTTTCGTAAGCGGTTTGGCACTTCCTGAGATTGCTAACAAATCGGCCGGCGTTGAAAGCATTTTTAAATGCTTTCCGCGAATTTTAATCCCTTTAAAATTTAGAATTTTTAAAGAAATTTTATACAGATCATTTTTATCTAGTAACTACCTTGCCGAATTCCATGAATCTAGGCTCATCAATAACACAAAAATCGCATTTTAAGAAAGAACATTTTTTGCTGCTATGCAATCCCTTCTGAGGTAGTGAAAACGGACATAAAACATACTTCTATCTTGGAAAAAGTCCTGTCACAATAGTATTTTCACACCTTTACCTTTGAAATCAATTTGATATTTCCTGAGATTGTTCAGATATCGTAATTTAGAGAGTTTTTTAGAATGTGGTCCTCTCTTAAATTAAGATTTTTTTTTTTTTTTTTTTTTTTTTTTTTTTTTTTTTTTTTATATATATATAGGAAATGTTCTTAAAGATCATTTGTGTCTTCTAAGTAACTAGGGGAGAGTGTGGATGAATGGTACAATTTTTACATTTTTACTAATAACTTAAGCTACATACAGTTGTTCATTAAAAAATATTATTTAAATAATACTTCAGCATTTAGCAACTTATTGACATACTAATTTCAATAAACTATTGTTTTTTTTAATTTTTAATACTTTTTTTAAAACTTGCATGCATACTGTCCCATTCATTCCATGGTGGGGATGAATGGGACAGGTAAAAAAAAATATTCTAAACATATTTTACTTGAAAACTGAGTGATACATTTTATTTTACTACATATTGATTGAAGCTAATATCAAATGACGACAGTCCTTTGGTTCTGGCAGTTCCCAGAGGTCTAGGCTTTGGTAGTTTCATAATATCATCCAGATTAACAAAATAAATTTCTGATGGATCGGTATGATAAAATAAGGAATTATTATTATTTTTTCTCAAGAATTGTACTTGAAGGTTATAATTGTTGTTCTTTAAAACCCTAGCAACGTAATGATAAATATTTTTTCCACATATCTTTGTTAAGAGAAAGTCGTCTTCTATTATATTATCCAAGTTGCAAACTTGGTGGTCCATATCACTTGAAATCATGTTCAAATCACTTTCATCTTTATCATGAAGTGATAAATTGTCAGATTCATCATTGCTGTCCATAATTTTACTAAAAATATTTCTTGAAGACAGGCTTTTCCTTTTTCTTGGTTTCTGTTTTTTTTTACAATTTCCTTTTCCAAATATTGTTTTTCTGGTGTAACGGTTAGGACACGACAGTGGTCTCGTTTTCTCTCCTTAAATATCTGGTTTCTAGGTAATGACGAAATGTAATTTTATTTATTATGGAATAGCCTGCATGGATGGGACTGTCTCATTCATCCCATAGTTACATGGTTATATAAAACAGTGATTAGGCTTAGTAAGCACTGTCAATATTGTTCATTTGCATCATAAGTATAACAAGTGATTATATCATTTTAATATTAAAAAAAATTATAAGGTTTTGAGAAGGTTAACTATCAATTAAATACTAAAAAGGTTAAACAGAAAAACTTACTTTGTTTCTTGAAAAATACACTTTGTACAATAGCTAATCTTCTGTTATGGATATTGCTTTGAAACTATGTCTGTTGAATGACCCCAGTACTGCCATCAGTCAGGTAAATTATCAAATTATTTATGTTTTGGAAACATATATAAATTTCTGTTGTCCCATTCATCCCCTGTCCCATTCATCTCCACTCTCCTCTACAATGTCAAACTTCATATTTCTAGTCCTTCCGTAACAAAAAACGGCAATTTAGAACTTCTTTTTTTTTTTAATTCCTGTGTGGCATAACATCCTCAGCAGATAGAGTTTATGTTAGAGCAAGGGCTGTCACCGCCAATTTTCATCCGCGACTTTTGAAATTGATTTGATATTTCTTAAAATTGTGTAGAAATTCCATTTACAATACGTTTTGGAATGCTTTCAGTGCATTATCACCCTTTTTAAGGTTCGATTTTTTAAAGAAATGTTTTTAAAGATAATTTATATCTAATAAGTAATTACTTTGCCAAATTTCATGTTTCTACATTCTTCAGTAACACAAAAATCTCTTTTTTATCACGTTTTTTGTTTCTGTACCACCTTCGGAATAGTTACATCGACATAAAAAGTAGCTATGTTAGAGCAAAGACTGTCATAATCATTTTGATGCCATCCTTATCTTTTTAATCGGTTCCTCTTTTCCCTAGATTGTGCAGAAATTGCCAATTAGAACGTTTTTTAGGACTCTTTTTTATTCATTTTCAACCCTTTTGAAAGTCGAATTTTTTAAGAAATGTTCTTAGAGATCCTTTATATCTTATAAATAACTACCATTTCAAATTTTATATTTCTAGTCCCTTCAGTAAAACAGAAAATCGTATTTTTAGAGCGTTTTTTGCTCCTGCACCCCCCTTTGGGGTAGTGGAGTAAATAAAAGATATAGCTTATGTTTGAACAGGGATGAACAAGATCATTTTGATACCATTACTTTTGAAATCGGTTCGGTAATACCTGATATTACCTCCTACAATGAAACAAACTTTACTTCTGTATAGTATTATTACAGATTTAAACTTGTTTGAGTTTCTATTGTGTGTAAATGCATGATAAGTTAGAAATGAGTGTTTGTAGCAAATAAATACTACTGAAGTTTTTTAACATTAAACTCCAAAATATAATTTATTACTTAAAATTGATGTTTTATAATTTTAAATGTTAACTATAAAATCTATATTTCAAATGAAAATCAAATTATTTTTAATTGCTTATAGGCGTTACTACCAACCTAGTGAGAAATATTCCATGCCGGGAATCGAACCCGGGCCATCAGTATAGCGCACTGACGTTCTACCGTCTAAACCACATGGAACGACAACCAGCCTGGACTATTATGTGTCACTATTATGTGTTCGCAAGGCAACATTCGCAGCACAAGATGGAATATATTCCGTGAGCCACCGACCTGAGGCAAACACAGAAATCAAATAGATCCAGCACCGATGAATATATTAATACGTGGAAATTTTTCCAGAAAGAAAATTCGCTTTGAATACAATATTTCAAATGAAAATCAAATTTCAAATTATTTTTAATTGCTTCTAGGCGTTACTGCCAACCTAGTGAAAAAAATTCCATGCCGGGAATCGAACCCGGGCCATCAATATAGCGCACTGAAGTTCTACCGACTAAACCACATGGAACGACAATCAGCCTGGAATTCTTTCACTATATATTCTATCTTGTGCTGCGAATGTAGCCTTGCCAACACATAATAGTGAAAGAATTCCAGACTGGTTGGCGTTCCATGTGATTTAGTCGGTAGAACGCCAGAGCGCTATACTGATGACCCGGGTTCGTTTCTCGGCATGGAATCTTTTTCACTAGGTTGGCAGTAACTCCTAGAAGCAATTAAAAATAATTTGAAATTTGATTTTCATTTGAAATATTGTATTAGAGGCGAATTTTCTTTCTGGAAAAATTTCCACGTATTAATATAAGATGTATGTTGTAAGATAGAAATTTTGTGGTGTAAGATATAATTATTTCATCAGCAAATTTGAGAAAAATGAAATTGATTATAACTGCAAAATAGACATAATGCATGTTTTAATATGGATTTGAAGCTCATAAGGGGGGATCGCTAATAATAATAATAATAAACCAATTTGATCATTTGACGAACTTAACTCTAATTTTGAATCTCCATTTTCTTAAATTATGATCTTAAAAAAATAATAAAATAAAATGAGTAAAATTTAAGAATAATTAATTTTCTAAAAGCTTATACGTGTGGGAGGGGAAATGTTGCAATAATAACAGAATTCCATTCAGTGAGATCAAGCCATTAAAATAATTAAGCTCGCCTTTGTAATTAATTTCCGTGTGTATTTTTTAATGTCAATTTAGAAATGGATATTTTGGACATAATTTACCGGAATTGTTACATTATTTCTTTTAACTTGGAATTATGTTCGTGCGTAGCAGCCAAATCTTGTTATTCTTTTTTCATACATTTGTTGTTGACATAGAACTTTAAAATTTGGAATATATATGTATTTCTGAATGCAATACATGAATTAAACATCAATTATATAAAATTCGATCCTTAAAAAAGGGGGGAGGAACAGGGACCAAATTTTTTATTGCGATTTTCTATGGAGAAATAAGTATCAGCTGCCACAATGATAAATTGTTGAATATTTATTATAGGGTTACCATAATATTCACAACTTTTGGCCAACTAGACAAAATATCGCAAACTTTTGTCTAACTTGGCAAAATATTGACAAATATGGCAACAAAAATAAGTTGCCATATACAGGGTGTATCCAAACTCTTGTGCAAAACTTTAAGGGGTGATAGTACACATCAAGACAAAAAATATTAAACAGGAAACTAAGGGTCCCAAACGTCTTCCAAAGGAGATATGCGCTATTAAAGTTTAGGGTCCAAAATTTCAAATAAACAGGGAAAAATTGGTCGATTGATTTACTGTTTTCATTAAAAGTATTCTTTATGTCAGTATTTTCTTGAAAATAAATTATAAAAATAAATTTCAAAAAATGCCGATAGAGGGCGCTTTAGACTTTGGAGTAATGAACAACTATTTTTTGCCGTTATTTTTTGCATCTCATTAAATATTTTTGGAAGCTTAGACATAAACTTAAATTTTGAGCTTAAAATTTGAATCGTTGGGAGTGGTTAAGTATCGCAAACTGAACTGTATTCAAGGATTGGGGGGGGGGGGGGGGGTTCAAATTTCAAATGATTATAAAAAACGAAAAAATTAATCGATTCGTTTGCGGTTTTCGTTAAAACTATTCTTTATGTCAGTATTTTGTTGAAAATAAATTAAAAAAATAAATTTCAAAAAAATTCTTTAAAGGGCGCTTTAAATTTAAGAGTAACCAACAACTATTTTTAAACTTTCATTTTTGTATCTAATTAAATGTTTGCAAAAGCTTAGACTTAAGTTTTGAGCTCAAATTCTGAATCGTCGCGAGGAATTAAGAAGCGCAAATTGAACTGTGTTCAGGTTTTGATATTTAACCCCCCCCCCCCTGTGACACAGTTTAATTGTGCACTACTTAATTACTCCCAACGATTAAGATTTTAAGCTCAAAATTTAAGTCTAAGCTTTTGCAAGCATTTAATGAGATTAAAAAAATAACGATTAAAAACAGTTGTACGTTACTCCAAAGTCTAAGACGCCCTCTATCGGCATTTTTGAAAATTTATCTTTAAAATTTATTTCCAAGAAAATACTGATTTAAAGAATAGTTTTAGCTAAAACCGCAAACGAATCGACCAATTTTCCCGTTTTTTATAATCATTTGAAATTTGAACCTCTGAACAGAGTTCAGTTTGAGCTATTTAATCACTCCCAACTATTCAGATTTTATGTTCAAAATTTGAGCTTAAGTCTAAGCTTCCGAAAACTTTTAATGAGATGCAAAACATAAAGGCAAAAAATAGTTGTTCGTTTACTCCAAAGTCTAAAGCGCTCTCTATTGGCATTTTTTGAAATTTATCTTTATAATTCATTTTCAAGAAAATACTGACATAAAGAATAGTTTTAATGAAAACCGCAAATCAATCGACCATTTTTTCGTTTTTTTTATGTTTATTTGAAATTTTGGACCCTAAACTTTAATGGCGCATATCTCCTGCGGAAAATGTTTGGGACCCTTAGTTTTCTATTTAATATTGTTTGTCTTGATGTATACTATCACCTCTTACAGTTTAGACCAAGAGTTTAGATACACCTTGTATGAAAATAACTCAGCAATAACAGGCAATTTTGACGAAATTCTCTTTTAAGTCCATTAATCTTGGAAAACTGAGCTAAACGGAATTTAATTTTCACTCCGCGCATTTAAGTTTTCTTTTCAAGGCTTCCCTGTTTTCTAGTGCATAAAAAAAAAGAAAAGAAACATGTATATTTTCTACATTTTTGGAAATTTTAATGAAAGCTTATTGTTATTATTTATTTTTTAGATTTATGTATATTTTATTTTAAACAAGATGTCAAATGATTATTTTAATGTTTAAAAATGATATTTTACAGTGATACTCCCGCCTCAACAAGAAAACAGACAAATGAAATAACAAACAAACAACAACAAAATAAAAGAAAAAAAATAGGGCTATACGTTCAAAAGAAATTACCAGTCCGATATATGACTACGTTCAATTTATGATGTTTTTGATTTTATAAACACTACGTATATCCTCTTTACAATTTGGAAAAATCATTTCACGTTCCGTTTGTAAGTATTATATGCTTTTGTATAAAGATTTACGTAGAAGTTCTCAGTTCGGTTTATGTTTTGTTTTTAATAAAAACTTGAGTTTTGTGCATTAAACACTTAGTCAATATATCTTGTATGACATTATTCAAAGATTCTATAATATATATATATATATATATATTATGAATAGAATGTCAAATCCAATCATTTATACTTGAAATTTTATGTGGTTTTAAAAATCAAGAATTCGAAGCTTTTATTCTTTAGATATTAACAGAACTTTTTTTTTTTTTTTTTTTTTTTTTTTTTTTTTTTTTTTTTTAAATCTATATATATTTAGTTTGAGTTTTATTAAAAACCAGATGTACAGCTTATTAAAAAAAACCCTTCATATGATAGTATTTTAATACCTTTTTTTAGATCAAATTAAATAGAGAAAAAAAAAATCTTGCGTGAAAGTTTTAAATATTTTTTTCAAAAAAAAAAAAAAAAAAAAAAAGACAAATGTTTAGAATTCTAGAGCAAATAGACAAATGGACCCGTGATTTGAATTCGATCAAAATGTGAAGGCATCGTGGCCTTCAAATTTTGATCGAAATGTTCGCTTCCGCTCACGCGATAGCGCGTGATATGGCGCCAACGTTAAGGGGGCACTCACGCACCAGCGCGTGATGTGGGGTGATGTCCAATAGCCTGTCACGCGGTGGCGCGGGAAAATATTTCACTGATTCTTTGTTATAAAAAGTAAATCGTCTTCTGGGAAAAACCCACTTCTACAGAGCGGCATTAACTATCATCACATCTTCATATAAGCGGCAGCGAACGTGTTAAAAAACTTTTTCTTTCTAGATTGTCGTCACATGGCGTATAAAATCTACGTAACATTACTACGAAATCGGTATACGCCTTTTTTTAAACAGGTTTACATGACTTATAAATAGGTCAATTTGACTTCACTGTGAAATCATTGCTTGCATGTTGACTTTACTATGGATTTATTAAATGATAGTCGCTTGAGAGTCATAATGCGACGTATAAAAGCTATCCCATTTTGGTCATCATTGCTATTGTGACATTTGTGATCATTTATTAACTCAAAGGGATATTAGATCGACTGGTTCTGCTATTAAAATAGTTTATAAAGACATAGTTTATAATAGATATACAATCGGCTCTCGTTAATTCGAACTCCTCGGGACCACAATAAATGTTCGAATTATCCGAAGTTCGAATTATGGAAAACATGAAATGAGAACATGCTTAATATGGTATATCACAAAGGAATTTATTTTATAGTGTTTTTAAGTTTATTTCGTCTGTTATCATTAGAATATGACTAAATATTAAATTAGAATATATAAATACATAAGCTAATTAAAAGATTAGAAACAAGCACAATGGAAGAAAAATTTCAAGCGTCACTGATGGACAGACGAGGCACTAAGAAAGTGGATATCAAATGCATTGGATTATATGTATACTCGTTCGGAACAATTTTAACAAAAATCAAAGTAGGAAAGTGATTCAAATGTCTAAAATCCGTGAAAAAGAAAAGAAAAATGAAAAATCGGAATTCTCGTTAGTTCGAATTAAACGAAGTCAAGAGCAAATGAGTTCGAATTAATGAAAATGTTTAACGTTATTCTACCATTGAAAATTTCGGGACTTCATGTTTAGTTCGAATTAAGCAAAGATTCGAATTATCCGATTTCGAATTAACGAGAGTCGACTGTAGTTTATATAGTTTATAGTTTATATCTTACAAGTATAAGATTTTATGCTTATAAAAATATTTTAATTATAAGGATTTTTTTCTCTAATTTTTAATGCATTTTAAAATCCTCGAAATAACCTTCTTAATAACCTCGAAAATTCGGAAGCATCAATACTGAGACTAAGCCGGATTTTTGAAAATTATGGATTTCTGACTTAAAGGAAGTTAATTATAAGTTAAAGAAACATTAAAATTGATGAATTTGTTGAATTCTTGATCTATAAGAGATTAAGAAAGGAAAACCAAGACAAATTATTATTTTGTCTTTCAGCAAAGATAAAATTATAATTTACAGGCAAATATCTCAAAATAAATTATTATTTCACTTATAAATTCTTCATTTATACTTTATCCGCTTCTCACTTCTAATCTTTGAATTAAAGTCAAAAAGTTTAACAAGTTTGATTATGAATTTTTCGACAATTTTCCGCAATGTATTCTAAAAATGTATTCGTAGGAAATTATTCATCACATGTTCGTTTCAACGCATTTAATCTGATCTCGAAAAAGGAAATATGCGACATTCATTTTTGAAAACTTTATAGTCTCCAGGTCATACTACTCGTACATCTTCAGTGAAACTAAATGCTGATGAGAAGGGATTTAAAGATTAATAGCTGCAAGAAGAAACTTAATCAAAATAGAGTTCGCTTATCGGAAATCGTAATTGAAGAATAATAAAACAAGCTGTTGCAGGCAGTCAAAATGATGATTCGATATTTTTGAATTAAATTTCACATTACTTGATGATGAATATTAAGTGCTAATAGAACTAGCATAAAAATTAAAATATTGATGAAGATGATCAATCAAAATATGATTTTTGAAGTAAAAGCGTCTCATACGAGATTAGCTAGTAAGAAAAACGTTGTTCGTCAAATTATAAAAATTAGACCGAAATTCCAATTGACACTTTAATCTAACGAATGAAAGCGATCACATTTTGGTCATCATTGCGATTGTGACATTTGTGACCATTTATTAAGTCACAGGATTATTATATCGACTGATTTTACTATCAGAATAGTTTATGAGTATACGAGTGTAAGATTATATGCTGATAAAAATTTTAAGGGTGAGGATTTTTTTCTCTAATTTTTAACACTTGTTAAAATGCAGTATAACTTCGAAAATTCGTGGGTAATGAAACTAAGCAGGATTTTCGAAAATTCCAGATATCTGACTTAAATTAAGTTAATTGTAAGTAAAAGAAACATTAAAATTGATGTTGTTTATGAAATACTCAATCTATAAGAGATTAAGAAATGAAATTCAAGACAAATAATAGTTTTGTTTTTCAGCAAAGGTAAAATTATAATTTGCAGATGAATATCTGAAGCTGAACAATTACCCCATTTATAAATTCTTCGTTTATAATTTCTCCGTTTCTCATTTCTAATCTTTGACTTCTTGTTATGAATTTTAACAAGTTTGATTATGAAATTTTTGACAATTTTCTGTAATGCGTTTTAAAAATGCATTCGTTGGAAATTATTCATCACATCTTCAACTCATTTAATCTGATCTCGAAAAAGGAAATATGCGACATTCATTTTTGAAAACTTTATAGTCTCCAGGTCATACTACTCGTACATCTTCAGTGAAACTAAATGCTGATGAGAAGGGATTTAAAGATTAATAGCTGCAAGAAGAAACTTAATCAAAATAGAGTTCGCTTATCGGAAATCGTAATTGAAGAATAATAAAACAAGCTGTTGCAGGCAGTCAAAATGATGATTCGATATTTTTGAATTAAATTTCACATTACTTGATGATGAATATTAAGTGCTAATAGAACTAGCATAAAAATTAAAATATTGATGAAGATGATCAATCAAAATATGATTTTTGAAGTAAAAGCGTCTCATACGAGATTAGCTAGTAAGAAAAACGTTGTTCGTCAAATTATAAAAATTAGACCGAAATTCCAATTGACACTTTAATCTAACGAATGAAAGCGATCACATTTTGGTCATCATTGCGATTGTGACATTTGTGACCATTTATTAAGTCACAGGATTATTATATCGACTGATTTTACTATCAGAATAGTTTATGAGTATACGAGTGTAAGATTATATGCTGATAAAAATTTTAAGGGTGAGGATTTTTTTCTCTAATTTTTAACACTTGTTAAAATGCAGTATAACTTCGAAAATTCGTGGGTAATGAAACTAAGCAGGATTTTCGAAAATTCCAGATATCTGACTTAAATTAAGTTAATTGTAAGTAAAAGAAACATTAAAATTGATGTTGTTTATGAAATACTCAATCTATAAGAGATTAAGAAATGAAATTCAAGACAAATAATAGTTTTGTTTTTCAGCAAAGGTAAAATTATAATTTGCAGATGAATATCTGAAGCTGAACAATTACCCCATTTATAAATTCTTCGTTTATAATTTCTCCGTTTCTCATTTCTAATCTTTGACTTCTTGTTATGAATTTTAACAAGTTTGATTATGAAATTTTTGACAATTTTCTGTAATGCGTTTTAAAAATGCATTCGTTGGAAATTATTCATCACATCTTCAACTCATTTAATCTGATCTCGAAAAGGGAAATATGGGATATTTATTTTTGTAAATTTTACGATCTCGAGGTCATACTATTCGTACATCTTCTGTGAAATCGAATACTGATGAGAAGAGATTTAAAGATTAGTAGCTGTAATAAGAAACTTAATCAAAATAGAGTTCGCTTATCGGAAATCGTAATTGAAGAATAATAAAACCTGATGTTGCAGGCAGTCAAAAAGATGATTCGATATTTTTGAATTAAGTTTCTCTTTCCTTGGCAAAAATTAAGTGCTAATAGAAATTAGCATAAAAATTAAAATGTTGATGAAACAGATTAATCAAAATATGATTTTTGAAGTAAAAGAGTCAAACGAGATTAGGAAATAAGGAAAACGTTCTTCGTTAAGCTTTAAAAATGAGGTAGATATCCAAATTGACACCTTATCAAGAAGTATAAAAATCTAGGTGCTAGCAGGTAGTTTGCCACCGCTAAGATTATTCTTTTTTTTTCTTTTTAAATCTAATATTTCATGTAAAATTCTTGTTAGAATACTATTGATTTTCAGAGAAGAAAAATTTTAAATTTTAGTGGGGGGAGATTACTTGCTGATGCCTAGAGTTTTTCATCCCTGACCTGATCGCTATAATAAAAAAAATAAAACCTAAGTCACACATGACTGTCATCAACAGTTACGGGTTGACAGCTTCAATTTATATATGACAGGAGGTCATTTTTAACCAGATTAATTTTTTGATTGAAGCTGCATGAAAGTTATGCTTTTAATAAGATCATTAAACTAATAATATTAATAATAAAGTTTGAGCTGGGAATTACATTCTGGGCATCCCTCGACTTACGTAAATTCGCACTAACGTAATAGTCTTGAAAATTAGATTTCTGAACATATTATCGCTTTTGATACATATTTGCATACTTTTGATAATTGTTTTATAAATAAAATATGCAGATAAAAAAAAGATCATAATTTTATATATGACATAGAATTATTTTTTTATTGGGATATTATAATCAAACCTTTAACAAAACAAACACAGATCTAATTGAAATAAAGCAAAAAAAAAAAAAAAAAAAAGGGTTGCAATGTTGTTAGCTGAATTCAAATCTTAACGAAACCAAACGCTAAAATATCGATGAAGAGAAGTGAGTTTATTTTTTTTCTGCCTTCATGTGTTCCTTTGATATAGGTTTTTCACCGAGTTGTTTGATGTAGATTCAAAATTGATATAAATTAATTCATCAATGTTAAATTTATAAATTTCGTATTATACAAGATATTTCTGATTTGAAAAGTGTTCTTTCATTTTGATTTTTCATACTTTTATACTTTATAATCAAGTAAATACTGTGGCATACCGCTTTATTTATAAAATATTACTGTGCAAATAATGTATAAATTACCCGTATATAATAAATACTGCAATTTTTTGCGAAATTTCATCTAAGCAATTTACAAATTTCGAGTTACGTAAAATTCGAGTTACACAAAAATTTGCAGAACGCATTACTTAATACAGTGTTCAGTTCAGGGGGTGGCTTCCCCCCCCCCGGAAAATGTGAGATTTTGTGTTCTCAATGTTCAAAAAGTGCAACTCCTCCCTCCGTAAATCTCTAATGTCTCTCCCCGCCTTCTCCCCATGACCCACAGAAATCCCTTCCGGAGAAAAGTGCCTGAATTCAGCACTGACAAAGTCGGTGGATGCCAATATCTTTATCCATGCTTTCGCCTTCTTTTAAAAATGTAGTGTTAAATAACCAGTTTCTTTCAACTAAAAGAAGTTAATCATCCACTCGAGGAAATATCAATGGATAAATAAATAAAAAATGAAAAAATAAAAACCGAAAATGCAATTATGTAATTTAAAATAACTTCTTTGAAAGGAAAACGTCATGGAGTGACAAGTGAAAACTGCGTTGTGTAACTTCATTTTTTGTTTATTTGTTTATCAGTGACATTTGAAAGTTATAGACAGATTTACTTATTAGGGTATCAGTTAAAAATTACAAATGGTAAAATCTTGGTTGTTTTCATATGTGGGTATTTATAAAAAAAGTTCTTTTTTTCTTTTTTTAATTGACGCATTTAGAGTTCTTTGTAGCTAATTTTAATTACCGGAACTGCTTTAAAATTTATGAGGGCATTAATGAAACCAAGGGATAACAGATTCCAAGAAAAAAAAAATAGTTCCAATCACTAGTAAGGGCTATTCCATGTGACATGCTATGTTCTACCTCGAAAATTTTCTATAAAGAATGCAAGGTTGGTGGAAGAGAACGGTGGTAACATTAAATGTGATCGAATTCTTCGTCGAGAAAGTGAATATGATGAACAAAACATATAATTTTATCCAAATTATTAATTTTGTCTCCTTCTGATGTTTCTTTCCATGTAGAGCACCGAATTTCAAGCTTTCGGCGGTGATTGGAACTATTATTTATTTATTTATTTTTGCTGGAATCTTATTCCCTATGGTTTTATTACTCCATTTATAAAATTTTGTATCACTCCGACTATTAGAACGAGCTACTGGCGGCTCTGAATGGCGTCAGTTAAAAAAAATAATCCTGTATATTTGGAATATTTTGATTTCTTTTTTCTCCCTATTATTATTATTATTATTATTATTATTATTATTATTATTATTATTATTATTATTATTATTATTATTATTATTATTATTATTATTATTATTATTATTATTAGGCTATGTTAAAAATTTGCAATTGTAATAATATCTGTGAAGATGGCTGGTATTCATCATAACTCTAGTGAAAGGTAAAAATATTTTAAATGATAAATGATGACTACTTAACAATTTTCGAACTTTCGAAACTATTATCAAAGAACACGTGATTATTAAATCTGACAAATTTAATGTAATAATAAAAAGTGTAAGTTAAATAATATAAATAATTAAATAGGGAAATTATCTATTTTATAAAGTAAAAATATATCTATCAGTAGTACTGAAGTGGATAGTAACATTAATTGAGCTGTGATTGTACGTATTTTTGTTTATGAATACACAGCATAATATTTATTCTTGCAGAATTGAAAAAAATGAAATACATACTTTTAATAATAATAATAAAATATTTTTGTATGAATTTTCAAACATTAATTTTTTAAATAACGTATGACGTAACAATTAACATTAAAAGTCTGTAATAACATTTGCAATAACATCAATAAATGCTTGCAACTAAGAAGAAAATTGGCAACATTTTTCGGAACTGGCGATTGAACTTCCAATATTAGCATTAGTTCCCTCTTCTGGTTTTTATAACATATAATATACTGCGCTCATTTTTATAATAATTTTACATATTTGTATCATTTATATACACTTAGTGCTTCTTTGTTGTCATATGAAAAAATATATATACGATTCTCAAAATGATTGCACAGACAGCAATTTGAAAATAATGCTTCTAATAAGAATCGCGATTAAACATGCAACTATCAAACATCATATACACAACATACGGACATAAATAAAGAACACAGAAATAAAATTAAAATCAGGAAAAGTTCAAATAACTTTTTAACGAATGAAACTAGATTTGTGGCAAGTATGCCTTTACATTCTATTTTCTTGAATTGATGCGGCAGAAAAATTCAAGATGATTTTGTTAAAAAATATATCTGTTTTTTTATATATGGAAATAAATATAACTGACTAAAAATTTCGAATACTTTTTTTTTTTTTTATTCGCAAAAAATAAAAAAGACAAAGATTAAAGTTCATAAATTTTAACATAAATAATTCACAAAGTTCTTCAATATTATTTATTTATTTATTTTCTTGTTAAAAAACAAAAGAAAAATCACAGAATTAACTAATGAGAATTTAAACGGATCAGAGACTTCCGACTTTTCATATTGCTTACTTTCCCTTTTCTGTGTTATAAATCTTTTTCTGCAAGTTAAATGGAGAAACCATCAATTTTCTCTGATTCAGAATACATATATTTATATAAACAATACGCGTCTATACATCTTTCAAACGAAACAGCTAATTCCAGTTTATTGTGATAAATGGGAGCGTCGAACAATACTGCTGAATCAGGGACTTTCAGCTTACTGAAAATTATCTATATGCGGTGCTAATAATGCAAAAAGAGAAAAAAAACACTCAAAGTATGCAGAATGACATTTAGTCTTTAAAATCTCTATGTTTTAGCAGTTTCATTGTTGAATATTTCAACTTTATTTATGCTAAAATAGAATTATTAAATTTTTACGAGTTTTATTAATAATTTTTGCATATAAATAAATCTTTGAATCAGTTCATAATGAATCAACTGAAAATTACAATTTAATAATTTTTCTGATTTTTTATTGTTAAAGAGCTTAATTATATGTCTGCGTCATACAGATGAATAATTATTTTCTCATGTTTGTAAGTACAAATATATTTAGAGACTGCTTAATGTTAGTTAAAGATTTTTTTCACATGTAATGATTTATGAATTAAGGGAACAAATATTCTTTAAAATCTTCAAAGAATCGATTTTCCGTTTTCTATTTAAGTTAGCTAAAAATTAAATTAATTAGTTAATTAAATTAAGTTACTAAAACACTAATTTGACAGCTAATGTTTTCCTGAAAAATTTGCCACAAACCGCTTTAAAATATTCGTAAATTATTATTTATTATATTTAAAAAATATAATTAAGCCTTGGTCTATTTCAAACAAGATATATTTATGTTTAAATTGATTATTCGATAAATCGATTTTTTTCACTGCACTCCAAATACATTACTCCAAATAGATGACTCCAAATTAAAAGTAAATTCGAAAGTATACATATTTCATTACTGGATAATTTTCTTTAAATTGAATTAAAATATAAGAAATTTAACAAAAAATATTGAGCGTATGGAAATTCGAGTGACAAAAATTATCAAAATTTTCATATTTCTATTCTAAAAATTAAAAAACTTTAAAAGTTTTTTTGTCATTCATTAGATTTTATTTTATTTTATTTTTGTAATATTCTTAATTTATATTAAAAGTTTCAAAGTTCTAGAAAATATAGATCTTTTTCAATCATGCACGAAAGCTATATACATTATCCTTAATTTAAAAAAAGTCATACATTAAGGACTAATTATTATTAAATAATTATGCAGTGTTTAATGAAAACTATACATAACATATCACGGAGAAAATATTATAGAATTAGCAACAAAAAACTTAGCTAATTAGTGAAAAAATGAGTAGTTGGGGATTAAATATTTGTCTCCAAAATAAAATTTTTCATCTGTTTAAAGGGCGTATGCCTCCTTAATCATATGAAGCAATCTATCTCGATTCTCGAATTTCATATCCGAGCGAGAACATTACATTTTATGAATATAATACTTCTGTATAACTTAGCATCAATCAGAACAAGCTGAAGTTGGGACCAGGGCCTACGTTAAGCCCCCATTACCTTCGCATTTCTGGGGACACTTTCAGAAAAAAGTAGGTTTATTTGGTGAATTGAATAAATTGTTTGGGTAAAAGTTTCAAATTACAGAAAAAAAAGTAGCTTACAAGAATAATCTAGATAATGAATACCGTCCACTTTCTCAAACAAGCATTTGTATAATTCACATACACGTATGATCTACAGTTTATGTTACAGAATAAATGAAGAAACTCGCTTCTTTCAAAACTCGCTTTTTTCAAAACGCGCCTTATTTAAAATCATAAAAAATGTGTTTTCCCTAACAGTCTAGCAATCATTTCAAACTATAATTCAGACATTGTAAAATCTTCGTTTATATTGAAAACAATAGACAGTTATAACTATCATGTATATCTATGTTTATATATCTTTTTCTTATCCATTAGATTTAGTTTTGAGCAATTTCTCATCCTTCTTCACGCTATGAAAAATTGCGTTTGGGTCCTTTTTAAAAGAAGTACCACACAATTATACTCTCCGTAAAATAAAAATCTGTCTAAAAAGGAATTTCGATAGTTTTTATGGGGTTTCGTTTTATTAGGTTTTATTACATAAGATATTGCTTGTACCCAACATGTTCAGGTTGAAAAATTTGCCCCCCCCCTCCCCCCGTTCAAAAGGCTGGTTACGCCTATGAGTCATCAGCCATCATATACACTACTCCGAATAAAATACATACAATTTGAAATCTTTTATGTGTCCCTGTAAATGCTATGCACTTCGTATTATGCATGAAATACCTCACATTAAGCCTCAGCAACGTATATCAATTTGATTATACATGAAACCGTTTACCATAATTAAAATATGTTGCAAACGGTTCCTCCCTTTATTATTATGCAATGGAATTCTGTGTGATCCTGTAAATGAATAATAAGTGTCCTTTTCACTGCATACTTTAAAAAATGCATATTTTAGTGCAGTAGTAGGAAAAGGACAGTACGGGCTCAGCCGGAGGGACAGAGGGACCGTCCCTCCGCATCCCTCCGCGTCCCGCCGCCCCGCCGCAGCAAACCGCCCCGCCGCCGCCACCACCGTCCCTCCTGCGATACCTCCTTCCCCCACCATGCATCCCCCTCCACAAACGCCCCCTAGTGGAAAAAAGGAACATTCTATTATAACAGGAGAGGTGAACAATCTTTCCTAATTAAAAATATTATCAATCACATCTCAACTCGGACAATACCTCTCTTTAACTGACATTTCCTCTCCTAAACGACCATTCCCTCCCTGAAACGATCATTACCTTGTAAACAATCCTTTCTAAAGCTATATAAATCTATGTTTTTCGATATTATTTTTAAAAGGATGTTAAACATCGAAGTGATTAGTGCTTTATGTGTTTACATATTGATGTGTGCCGTTTTTTCACTTGTTTATATTTTTACTAAAATTGATAGACTAGCAGTAGATTTTATATTAAATTTTAACGATACAGAGAATTTTCCCCATTAATATCGTATTATGGAGAAAAGTTATCAGGATCCAAGTCAAATTGCTAGTTTTGGAGGAGTGGACGCTCTTCATCGAGCAGTTTACGGTAAGGTATCTAAGAAAAAAATTAAATCTTGGTTAGAAGGGGTTGATGCTTACACTCTTCATAAACCTGTACGCAGAAAATTTCAAACAAATCGAGTGATTGTGTATTCTATAGATCAGCAGTGGCAAGCGGATTTGGTAGATTTAACTTCTTTACAGAAATTTAATGACGGATTTCGTTACATTTTAACATGCATTGATATTTTATCTAAGTATGAATGGGCCTACCCTTAGAAATCGAAACGTGCTGAAGATATAGTAGCTGTGTTTGAATCCATTTTTCGAACAAGGAAACCAAAGTACTTGAATACTGACGCCGGTAAAGAATTTTTAAATTCTCGTTTACAGAAGTTTCTGAAGCAACAAGGTTTTCGATTTTTTAGGACTTTTAACAATACGAAAGCTTGTGTAGTGGAAAGATTTAACCGCACTCTGAAAACTAAAATGTGGAAATATTTTACAACGCGACACACTTATCGATATATTGATGTATTGGATCAATTTTTAGATAGTTATAATCACACCTACCATACCACCATTAAGAGACCCCCAAGTGAAGTGAATAAGGATAATGAAAGTGAAGTGTGGTTTTCTATTTACGGTAATATGTCAAAACTGAAAAGGAAACCTTGTGTTTTTAATTCAGGGGACTTAGTACGTGTTTCTAAACATAAAATGACTTTCGAAAAAGGATATGAAACAAATTGGACGGAAGAACTATTTTTAGTAACAGAATGTGTCACGAGAATTCCTCCAGTTTACAAAATCAAAGATTTATTAGACGAACCTATTGAAGGAACTTTTTATGCAGAAGAATTACAAAAAGTACAACCGAAAAACCACTTTGACGTTGAAAAGATTCTGAAAAAACGTAAAAGAAAAGGGCAACTTGAATATCAAGTTAAGTTTAAAGGTTATCCTTCTAAATTTAATCAGTGGATACCTTCTTCAGATTTATTTTCTCTATAAAACACCCATTTTTTACAACGAATGATCATTCACAATCATGTCATTCTACGTGACGCTACCTTCTGACAGTTCAATGAACTATTTTCCAGAAAACAAAATTTCACATTATTTTACAAGATTACCTAT
This sequence comes from Maratus speculifer, assembly GCA_964019185.1. Classification (NCBI taxonomy): domain Eukaryota; kingdom Metazoa; phylum Arthropoda; class Arachnida; order Araneae; family Salticidae; genus Maratus; species Maratus speculifer. The sequence goes on from OZ025292.1 coordinate 326,637,218, forward strand.
GCCTTTAGATTTAAAAGGTGAATGGGAGGTCGGTTTAACTGAATTGATTTATCCTCATACATGGCGTAATATTACTGAATATGGTAACGAGTATGAATATGTGTTAGGTAACAGTTTAGAATTACCAGATGGAAGACCTAGAAACGGTAATGAATATGAACAGGATGATAGTGACACGAAAAAAATTCGAATCCCATCAGGATATTATGAATCTCCTAACGACATCATTAAAATGATAAATTATCAAAAATTTGGTGATAGAATTTCGGTTAGTTACAACAAACACACTAAAAAAGTGAAAGTTTCTTTGAAGAAATATGCACAATTGAAATTTTTATCCGGTTTAGCCGAATGTTTAGGATTCTTACCAGGTGAAGTAATCTCAAATGTTTCGACTCCCTCATTATCTTTTGAAAGTCCCTTTATAGCTGACCCACACGCAGATTTTAAATTGCTCTACTTGTATAGTGATATTGTAGAACCTCAGATTGTTGGAGATACAGTGGAACCCTTATTGCGAGTGATTCCTGTTAAAGGGGAGGACGGAGATATGATTCATGAAGTGTTTGACAGACCTCATTACATACCAGTGACTCGAAAAAATTTTCAAACGATTGAAACTGTTATAAGAACACACACAGGACGTTTAGTGTCATTTGATCGTGGGAAGTTGATTGTGAAACTACATTTTCGTCAGAAATATCTTTCATAATGCTTGTTCCTTACCAATGCTGTAATCAATCTTTTGAAGATTATTATACACATCAAACAGGTAGCGGATTGAACTATTATCAAGGAAATACTTTCCAGAAAGGTTATGGTTTCGGAGGACTTTTCCGTTCACTTTTCCGTGCAGCTGTGCCTTTATTTAAATCGGGTGCTAAAGCAGTTGGAAAGCAGTTATTTCATACCGGTGTAGATGTGCTAAATGATATTTCTCAAGGTGATAACATTAAAACAGCGGCTAAACGGCGATTTAAGGAAGCTGGGAAAAATCTGACAGACAAAGCAGCAGTTAAAGTGAAATCTATGATTGGATCAGGTCAAAGGAATAAAAAACGAAAGAGACCTCAAAGTTCTCTCAGTCGCCCTAAAGCCAAGAAAGTGAAAGCACGCGATATTTTTGCTTAAAGATGTCTGGTCTTATTCATAAAGATTCTCCCGTTTGCGTCAAATCTGAACTAGACTTGTTTATGATTCCACCTACGCAAACAGCTATAGAAAAAGGTCACTTTGTAGAATATCATCCACTGGCTACCATATCTGAGAGTGGACCAGTTGAGTTTAACATTACAGGCAATAGTGAAGATTATATTGATTTATCAGCATCTTACCTTTACGTGAAAGTAAAACTAACTAACGCTGATGGAACCCCCTTACCCGACAAGACACCTGTAGCACCTGTTAATTTATTTTTACAAGCATTGTTTTCTCAAGTAGATGTGAGTTTGAACGAAAGAGTGATTTCCTCTTCTAGTAATACTTACCCGTATCGTGCTTACATCGAGACTTTACTGAATTATGGAGAAGATGCTAAGAAAAGTTTACTTTCTTGCGAATGTTTTTTCAAAGATGAATGTTTGGATACAGTCAATCCTACACTTACTGATAACCCAGGACTTCATAAAAGATATGAATTAACTTCAAAAAGTAAAGTTTTGGATATGATAGGCCCACTACATTGTGATATTTTTCAACAAAATAGACTTTTATTGAATATGGTAGATTTGAAAATTAAAATGACACGTAGCAAACCCAATTTTTGTTTGATGGCTGATAAAGTCGGAGATAAAACACCTGATTATAAAGTGGTGTTACAACACGCCTCTTTGTTTATTCGAAAGGTGAAAGTTAGTCCAGGTGTTTCTATCGGACACGCTAAAGCGTTAGAGAAAAGTAATGCTAAATATCCTATCGATAGAGTTTTGTGTAAAACATACTCAATATCGAGTGGAAGCTGGTCTTTTATGCAAGATAACGTATTCTTAGGATCTATGCCTAAACGTGTAATTATAGGATTATTAGAAAATTCAGCCATTAACGGACAGTATGACCTTAATCCGTTTTTCTTTAACCACTACAACGTCAACTTTTTAAGTATTTACATTGACGGACAACCAATACCATCTAAACCATTAGAATTAAATTTTAACGAAGGAAATTATATTGCAGCCTACCATCGATTGTTTCCCGGCTTTAACCGAGATGATGGAAATTATCTATCTCGAGAAGATTATGCTAAAGGACACACTCTATATGCATTCGATTTAAGTCCGGATTTATGTGATGGTCCACACTTGAATTTACAACATCAAGGAAATTTAAGAGTTGAAATTAAGTTTTCTTCAGCACTTTCATCAACTATTTCCGTTCTGATCTATGCAGAATTTGAAAACATTATTGAAATTTCTAAATCAAGGCATGTGTTGTGTGACTTTCCAAACTAGACAAAGATGAACTCTCAACAGATTAAAGACATTTTATCTCATAACAAATACACTAAGAAATATTTTTTAGATGTGTTTCCCAGCGATATGCTCCCTAACACAATTAAGCAATACCCCTGCTGTTTCGTATGCAACGTCGATTCTTCTAATCAACCCGGTAGTCATTGGCTTGCTTTCTACATAACTTCACCTAGAAGGGTAGAATTCTTTGATTCTTACGGAAATACTCCTGACTTTTATCAAGGACCTATTTTAGACTTTACTTTAAAATTCTCTCAAGTGATTTTTAACCCTTTAACATTACAAACAAATGTTACAGCTGTTTGTGGTCAATATACAATTTTTTTCCTTTTCTGTAGATGTAGAGGTGAATCTCTGAAAAAGTTTTTGTCGCAGTTTGTATCTGAAAACCTATGTAATGACCAAAGAGTGTATAATTTTGTTGCCAAACGATTTCATGTGTATGTGAATTTTTATCAATAAAAAGTCTTATAAAATACCATATCTTTTGTGTCTGTTTTTATTTGTTATGGATTTCCCAAGCCTTCAACACCCCTTCACAGCTGTTTTAGCAGGACCTTCGAAAAGTGGGAAATCTTTTTTTATAAAAGATTTCATCTACTTTAAAACATATATGATAAAACCTACACCCGATAAAATTGTTTGGTTTTACGGCATCTACCAAAATTTATATGATGAAATATCTGACGTTACGTTCATTGAAGGTTTCCCAACTAATTATGAAGAATATTTAGGAACCAATACACTGTTCATTATAGATGATCTTATGTGTGAAGTTGGCGGTGATCGTCGACTTACAAATTTATTTACCAAGGGGAGTCATCACCACAATTTAACTA